>OY776280.1:65780379-66065379 GCA_963675445.1 Linnaemya vulpina | reverse complement strand
TCTGATACATGAAGCACTTAACGTTGGGGTCGGAGCTTTGAATGGAGCAAAACCTATAGCAGACGGCGGAATCGATGTTTTTAATAGCATCGTGAATGGTGCTACAAATATTGTTGGCGGTGTAGTAGATACTGCAGGAGGTATTAGTACTGGCATTTCGAGTGGAATAGCAAATGGAGCTCACGATGTAGTACACGGTGTAGCTGATGCTGCTACCACCACATTGAATACAATCAAGCCTGTAATACATGGAGCACTTAATATTGGAGCTGATGCTTTGAATGGAGCAAAACCTGTTGCAGATGGCGGAATTGATTTTTTTAATAGCATCGTGAGTGGAGCTACAAATGTTGCAGGTGCTGTAGTAGATAGTGCTGGAGGTATTGCTACTGGCATTTCTAGTGGAGTAGCTAATGGAGCTCACGATGTAGTACACGGCGTAGGTGATGCTGCTACCACCACTTTGAATGCAATCAAGCCTGTAATACATGGAGCACTTAATATTGGAGTTAATGCTTTGAATGGAGCAAAACCTGTAGCAGATGGCGGAATTGATTTTTTTAATAGCATCGTGAGTGGAGCTACAAATGTTGCAGGTGCTGTAGTAGATAGTGCTGGAGGTATTGCTACTGGCATTTCTAGTGGAGTAGCTAATGGAGCTCACAATGTAGTACACGGTGTAGGTGATGCTGCTACCAACACCTTGAATGCGGCCAAGCCTGTAATACATGGAGTACTTAGTATTAGAGCTGAAGCTTTGAATGGAGCCAAACCCGTAGCAGATGGCGCAATTGATTTTTTTAATACCATTGTGGGTGGAGCTACAAATATAGCCGGTGCTGTAGTAGATAGTGCTGGAGGTATTGCTACTGGTATTTCTAGTGGAGTAGCTAATGGAGCTCACGATGTAGTACACGGTGTAGGTGATGCTGCTACCAACACCTTGAATGCAGTCAAACCTGTAATACATGGAGTACTTAGTATTAGAGCTGAAGCTTTGAATGGAGCCAAACCCGTAGCAGATGGCGCAATTGATTTTTTTAATACCATTGTGGGTGGAGCAACAAATATATCCGGTTCTCTGGTAGATAGTGCTGGAGGTATTGCTACTGGCATTTCGAGTGGTATAGCAAATGGAGCTCACGATGTAGTACACGGTGTAGGTGATGCTGCTACCAACACCTTGAATGCAGTCAAGCCTGTAATACATGGAGCACTTAATATTGGAGCTGATGCTTTGAATGGAGCAAAACCTGTAGCAGATGGCGGAATTGATTTTTTTAATAGCATCCTGAGTGGGGCTAAAAATATAGCCGGTTCAGTAGTAGACAGTGCAGGAGGTATTGCTACTGGCATTTCGAGTGGAATAGCAAATGGAGCTCACGATGTAGTACACGGTGTTGGTGATGCTGCTACCAGCACCTTGAATGCAGTCAGACCTATAATACATGGAGCACTTAATATGGGAGCTGATGCTTTGAATGGAGCAAAACCTGTAGCAGATGGCGGAATTGATTTTTTTAATAGCATCCTGAGTGGGGCTACAAATATAGCCGGTTCAGTAGTAGATAGCGCAGGAGGTGCTACTACTGGCATTTCGAGTGGAATAGCAAATGGAGCTCACGATGTAGTACACGGTGTTGGTGATGCTGCTACCAGCACCTTGAATGCAGTCAAACCAGTAATACATGGTATGCTTGATGTTGGAGCTGGTGTTTTGAATGGAGCACAACACGTAGCGGATGGTGCAAATGGAGGTGCAAATATAGCTGGTGGTGTGGGCGTTAGCGCAGGAGGCGATTCGAGTGGAGGTATAAGTGTTGGTGTAGGAGCCATTAATATAGCTAAATATGTAGCAAATGATATAACTGATGATGACTTTGGAAATTTGTCTAGTTCTTTTGCATAATTTAAGAAAAATTAAATTTGATCGCATATACGTTATTGAATAAAAGCGCAAAAACTTTAAAATTTAAATGAATTAGTCTTTGTAGAGGTACATTTTGACGAAGTGTTTTGGTTGGCGGAAAAGTAAATAGTTATCAGACATAACCTCAAACTTGCTTTTAGCTTAATTTCAAGTGACTTTATTTAAGTAGTTCAGAAAGCTGATCAGAAATAATTTGGTCAAATAAAAGATACAAAAAATACTTAAACAAAATTATAATTGAGACTACAACTCAAACCCACGAATTTACAAGTTATATATTTAATTTGTTTTGAGTGTTTTATTAAGAGTGGAATATTTAAAATATATATTTAAATCAGCGTAATTAAATTTTTAACTTAATCATTTTTAAATTCGCCAATTTGAACTGGAGGTTGAATAATAATTCTTGGCTTAGTATATCATCCTATAAATTCAAATAATAATGATGGAAAAAGTATGATGCAGTTTTCTCCTTTTTTTCATACGGTTCTTAATTCATTTCATCATAAATTCTTACTTCAAGCCAATGCTGGCCTTGTAGTACAACAGCTAATACATGTGTTTTGTGTTTTTTTTTATTTTGCCTGCAATAAATCGTATATATAAACACGTCAGTCATTTTGTGGTCCACTTCTAGGTATCTTGTCATCCGTTTATATTAATTATATGCACATAATTCAAAAGGTATTTTAATGTGAATATGCTGAATATAAATATTTTTTTTTTCTAAGCTGTTAACACTATTTTGACAAGACGTTTTCAATTTGCACGAAAACTTGTAACAACAAATTCTTATTTAACGTTTTATACTCTCAGTTATATTATTAAAAAGTCTGGCTATACTTTATATTATGACAAGAGAGCGATTTTTTTGTACGTGTAAAAGGGCTAATAGTGTTCAGATATCAAAATTAACTTTAGCTACTGACTGATAACAAAAGAATTTGGTGGTTGGCTATCGCATGTTGTTTTCGGTTAGTTTTTATTTCAGTTTGACGTATATAAAACGCAATATCGTTGGAATTTCAGTTTATAGATGTTTATTTAAGGCGCTGTTAAAGATAAATAATTTTAAAAATGCGAAATATAAGATTTGTTCTGGAATTATTTAATACGCATTTTTACAATTTTCATAAATAATTTTTTTTTATATACGACCTTGGTTTGCGTTTTTAATAAAATCCAAAAGTTGTGATGGAACATATTATGTTTTCAAATATTTTAGTTACCAAAACGTCTTGTAAGGGGCAAGTACTAGAGAATCTGTTAAAAGAAAAATAAAAATGCGTATCCTGGCAGTAATTCTTTTTGTGGCATTAGGAAGTTCATCGGTGTATTGTAGACCCAAAAAGGATGTAGCAATTAATCAAGAAGACTGTAAGTACTGAACATTTTATCAATTCGTTTAATTTAGTGAGATCTTGAAAGGAAAAAGAATTACAATTTTCTATTCACTGGTCTCCTTATAAATCCTGTAAATATGTGGTGTACTTATACTGAACCAAATCTCATCGGTTATATGCAAGTGAAAATATTTCGTTCGAGTTAACCAAAATAATAGTGAAACAGTTAAATAGTTATCCTTTAGCTCCCACTAAAGCCATGCTGAGTTAAATTCATATTTCTTTCTTTAAACGAAATATGCTAAACAAAAATCAATTCATTAAATTTAATTCGTCTACATATACTGTCGTTGTTAACTGAGTGTCTAAAACTTAAAAGACTGGCCTCTTAATAACTCTAGTTTCTACAATAAATAAAGTTTGCAGAATGCATTGAAATAAAGCTTTGCCTTGAGCTAAGCACAAAAATAACACAATATTTACTTATAATTATGTAGAAAAATTTGAAAAAATTAAGAAAAATATGTAACATAAAAAATATAATCGATGATGTCGCGGGGATTTGAACCGGGGTTCCTACATCAGTTCAATATTGAAGCAGTTCTCCCATTTAATTTTCTTATACAAATTGAAATTAAAACTATTTTCGCTTGCAAATAAGCTGTAAAAAGTGTTACATAAAAGCAAAGGATACATGTGTGTTAATGAGAAAGTGTTGCGGCTTTCGAAAACAGCGCTATTCTACTCTGCTGTGTGAATTGAAAATTAAATAGATGTTGATTGCTTCAATAATCCTTAAATTATTTTTCTTGTCCTTCGCTTTCTAGCCTACAAGTTTTAATTGAATTTTATAACACGCAATTGAATTGTATACGCAGGTTGTCCGCAAAACAAAACCAATAATGAAGCGTTTGCGTTCTTTTACTGCGCATATAGTTTGCTTACGCTTTGCACCGCTAAGGATATTCAGTTCAGTGGACCAAGTTCTTAATACTAGTATTTAGTAAATAAAATTTCATCTCCTTTTTCTTGTTCGAGAAGTCAAATAACCTTAAGTTATTATTCGAATATTCGAACAAAGAATAAAAGAACAAAAAATTTCATTCGAATAACATAAAGAACTAAATAAAAATAATTAATTCATAAATTTAAACTGATATACATACATACATATAAAGAGCACAATCGAATACAAAGTGTTCGTTTGGACATTGATAAAGTGCGTTGCTTTGCTTTTAATGAAGTTTCTCAAAGATTTAGTGAATAGAGATTGTGTGTCAAGAACGAAATGTAAATTTGATAACAAATTGTGTGCATCGGCCTAAACTTGACGTGGCACAATTCTGTGCGTTTAGATAAATTCTTAAATAATAATTGTTTATGGCTTTTAAGGTCTTTGGCTTATTTTTCGATAACGAGTAGCGAATAAAAATTTTGTTTGATGGAAGAGAAAAAGTTGCGCTGCAAAAAAGTACACTTTTCACCTTGTTTGTGTGGTTTTTGAAAGACAATTTAAAGCGAAAACAGCCAAATAAAATCCATTTGAAAAATGAAATCTTATTATTTTGATCAAAGAAAAATAAAATTTATGAACGCAATAACTTTCATTATAATAAAATTCAAAATGAGTTTGAAATGTATTTTAACCAAAATTTTTCATACAAAATTTTCTTAGAATAGATATCAAATACATATTATTTTTTATGAATGTAGAGGTTAAGAATTATATAATTATCAATTTAATGAGAAACAAATTTAGTTCCACGACAAAAAACATGTTTTTATTTTAAAGTTTTATATCAGGAATATATTCGATCCACAGGGAGTTTTATACAAAAGAACAAATGCTGCTTGTGGTCGTTACGCATTGTAGATACTAGAGTTTTCCGTTTAAATCGAAAAAAAAAATTACTTTTAGCACGAATATTATTTTAAAGAAAATTATTTTTATATGCTCTCTCTATAACGGACCTGATAACTCAAAATTAACAACATAAGCCAAGTGTGGTCAGACAAGTGACTGAATTATTTTTTAAATAAAAGCCTCTCCTTATCTGAAAATTATATCGAATAATAAATAAATAGTTATCCCCATCGTGGACTACAAGTGGAATTTTCGTTTCCATGAAATTTTTATTCCACTCAAAGGGGGAAAAACTCTTTCGTAAATTCCCCATGAACAATATTGAACTTCTAAATAAATAAATAACTGATTCCATCAAGGAATCAATTAAATAGCTTTTATCTACATAATATTTCGAATTATTTACAATAGATTTGGGTCAGTGTATGTGTCCATTTTTCTATAGACCCTTTGCTGTGCGTAAATTTTTTTAATCAACTTTCCCAATTTATTTTCTTGCAATAAACACCGCAGCTCCTACCATACGCCCCTACAGTCTCGATGATATAAATCAACAAAATTCCCTGGCACCCGTCGATACCAACAGAGACCCAGAATCCATACGCCCTTACAGTCTCGATGATATAAATCAACAAAATTCCCTGGCACCCGTCGATACCAACAGAGACCCAGAATCCATACGCCCTTACAGTCTCGATGATGTAAATCAACAAAATTCCCTGGCACCCGTCGATACCAACAGAGACCCAGAATCCATACGCCCTTACAGTCTCGATGATATAAATCAACAAAATTCCCTGGCACCCGTCGATACCAACAGAGACCCAGAATCCATACGCCCTTACAGTCTCGATGATATAAATCAACAAAATTCCCTAGCACCCGTCGATACCAACAGAGGCGCAGAATATGAATTTGCATATGAAGCAAATTCCCATGCACCCGTCGATACCAATAGAAACCCACAATCCAATACAAATAAAGCCAATGAAAAGCTCAATAGCGGTGGTGCAGCTATCGGAAATAAGAAAATTGCTATTGGCGTCTTCAATGGAGGCGGTGCACCATATAGTTCTAATTTCGGGATTGGAGCTGTAGGTGGTTCTGGAGAAAGTTTCGCTTTTGGCGTTTCGACAGACGAAAAAAATGAACAGAATGACGTACTACACCTTCTAGATCAAACTAATGCTAGAGCCCAAGAGCTAATAGCTGTTATTATTAATAAAATAAAATCTGTTGTAGATGGCGGAATTAATGCCCTTGAAAACATGCAGAAAGATATTAAAAAAACAATTGATGTTACAGTAAAAAATGCAAAAGATATTTCTACTGGCATTTCGAATGAAGTAACAAATTCATTAAATTCTGTCGCAAAAAATGTATTGAATCCTGTTCGAAATAAAGGTCTAGATCGTGCTGCTGCTGACATTTTGAATGGAGCAACAAATTTATTGAATTCTGCGGCAAACAATTTATTGAATCCTGTTGGATATAATGGTTTAGGTGATGTTGCTGATGGCATTTCGAAAGGAGTAACAAATTCATTGAATTCTGCTGCTGACATTTCGAAAGGAGTAACAAATTCATTGAATTCTGTCGGAAAAAATTTATTGAATCCTGTTGGAAATAATGGTTTAGGTGATGTTGCTGATGGCATTTCGAAAGGAGTAACAAATTCATTGAATTCTGCTGCTGACATTTCGAAAGGAGTAATAAATTCATTGAATTCTGTCGGAAAAAATTTATTGAATCCTGTTGGAAATAATGATCTAGGAGCAACAAATTTATTGAATTCTGCGGGAAACAATTTATTGAATCCTGTTGGATATAATGGTTTAGGTGATGTTGCTGATGGCATTTCGAATGGAGTAACATATCCATTGAATTCTGGCGGAAACTATTTATCGAATCCCTACGGAAATAATGGTGGATATGATGGCACTTCGAGTGGAGTAACATATCCATTGAATTCTGGCGGAAACTATTTATCGAATCCCTACGGAAATAATGGTGGATATGATGGCACTTCGAGTAGAGTAACATATCCATTGAATTCTGGCGGAAACTATTTATCGAATCCCTACGGAAATAATGGTGGATATGATGGCACTTCGAGTAGAGTAACATATCCATTGAATTCTGGCGGAAACTATTTATCGAATCCCTACGGAAATAATGGTGGATATGATGGCACTTCGAGTAGAGTAACATATCCATTGAATTCTGGCGGAAACTATTTATCGAATCCCTACGGAAATAATGGTGGATATGATGGCACTTCGAGTAGAGTAACATATCCATTGAATTCTGGCGGAAACTATTTATCGAATCCCTACGGAAATAATGGTGGATATGATGCCACCTCGAGTGGAGTAACATATCCATTGAATTCTGGCGGAAACTATTTATCGAATCCCTACGGAAATAATGGTGGATATGATGGCACTTCGAGTGGAGTAGCATATCCATTGAATTCTGGCGGAAACTATTTATCGAATCCCTACGGAAACAATGGTGGAAGTTATGTTCCTGATGGCATTTCGAATGGAGTACCAAATTTCTTGAGTTCGATGCCAAACAATGGTTATGCCAAAAATGGAGCCTTTAATGTAGCTAAACCTGTAGCAGGACGTTCTGGCAACTCAGATGTAGGTGGAAACCCGGTCCTACAGTTTGCAAATGATGTAGCTAATGTTGGCACAGGACTTTTAAATGACGGGAGTACACTACTAAATAATGCAGCGTACAATGTAGGTACCGCAGTCAAAAATATTCCTAAGTATTTTTAAAATTTTTTATAAAATTAAAATTTGATTGTGAGGCATGTTCCGAAAATCGAGTTTATTGAAAATCACTCGTTTTTGAAAGTCTAAATCCAGATTTCGATTTTCTACTGACTAAAATATCATGTCTGATATAAATATTTCATGCACGATGTAAAATATATGAATGAGAGTCAGTATATTTTTTTTTTTTGGAAAACGAGGAACTTATTCGATTACGATTTTCAGAACAGGCCTCTGCATATTTAAGCTTTTAAATAAAAGTTCAAAATCATTTCATCGAAGTGTTTTAATTATATGAAGAGGAAGCAATGAAATCTCATGCACTGAGAAATCTTCCCTAACTGTTAAGTAAAAGTTTATGTGTTGGATTATGTAAAGACATTAAATTATCAGGCATAACCTTAAACTCTTAACTTAACTAAATTTATTTCAGTAATAAAAATGTGTTGGCAATCATGAAAGTCACAAAAAGTTATTTATAAAACGGATACTGATAAAGAAGACTATTTTATACATATATATATATAAATTTTTTTTTTTTTTTTTTTTTACTACATATATAAGTATGTATTTCTTACATAAATTCTTCCTTCAAATGTGGGGCTTTCCATTTATTGTAATTTAGATTTACTGGAAAAGTAACTTCAATAATATTTTTAAAATCATAATTTATTTTTTTCTCTGAAATAAACCGTAAACATGCCAGTCATTTTGTGGTACACTTATAGGCATCCTTTAACTAATTAATATCAATTATTTGCATATAATTCAAAAGGTGTTTTGATGTAGATGTGCTCAGTATAAATATTTTTTCTAAGTTATTAAAATTATAATGATAAGACGTTTTCGATTCGCATGGAAATTTGTGACAACATATTCTTATTTAAGGTTTTCTTCTTACAAACCTGTATAAGTGCACATGTGTACTTTTCAAAAGTCCCCCTGTACTGACGAATGATTTTTGCTTCTCTGTTTCAAAACGTGCTGTTGTATAGCTAAGAAATAAATTAATGAACGGCCGTTATTTGGTACATAATAGTAACAGATATACGTTGTTGAAGTATAGATTTTATAAAAGTAATAATTAAAAAATTTTAAAACAATATTTTATTTAAATGATCTTCAAATAAGATTTAAGTTCTGTAACGCCCATCAATTTATGTCATTATACAGCCCATAATATGAAAGTTTATTAGGAGATTTTCTTAATTCTCAGTATTCAGTTGACTTTTGACATTAATTAGAGTCGACAGTCCTGCACTACATTTTGCGAAAAAAATGTTCAAAACTTATAAGTTTTATATCATAAATTTTGTTATTTTTACACCGCCGATGTTATATAAATACTCCTGGAATGTGTAAAGCACAATTGAATAAATTTTTTTTAATTTTTTCTTTCGATTTAATAAAGATTAATTGATAATATAAATATTCATAAGTTGCTGTTGAAAGTTGCTTCGCTTCGGTGACTTACTAGTATTTATTTTCGAAAAATTATTATCAATAGCTTACGAGAACTGTATCAAACCGATGATAAAACACTTCAAATCCCCGTGTTACCGATTGATTATTTTTTCATGAATTATTTTCTGAATTTTCTATTCTAAAATTTTGTTGTTTGAATGTTACTTTTTCTTCGTTGACGATAGTGGATCCCATTTATCGCGTATAATCTGCTTTTCCTCTTCCAATGCCACAAAATATTAATAAAATCTTTTCGTTTCTTCAAAACCTGCCTCTATTTAAGTTAAATTTATATGGCAATTTTTTATTTATATGGTAGTTTTTGTTTAACAAATCAATTGTATTTAAATCGTGCGGGTTCAACTCAAAGGGAAATTTCAAGTAGTTCCGATGTACATATCGTGGACGCTAATGAATATCATGAAAAAATTTTGAGACAAGTTATTTTAGAAAAACTGACGATACCTTTTTTCCATTTAAATGTATAACAAGTTTTAACTAAATTTCTTTTGCACAAAACACTAACCAATTGGTCACACTAGAAATTATTACTCCCAAATAATTCACAATAAAATACAACTCTTACTCCAAAAATATGCTCGAGAGCGATAAGTTGGGAATGGAAAATATCAGTTTGCTTTCAAAAAAAAAAAAAAAAAAAAAAAAGTTATTCACACAACATTTCCGCCAGGGCCGATTCAAACAAGAAACCGTCGAAGAAAATGTCAAGTAAATAACAAGAAAATCCTGCAAGACTACGCAAGCTACAATATATTCCAGCCGCTGTTATTTTTTTTTTCAGATTTATATATTATTATTTTAAAAATATTTTTAATAAACGAGTCAAACACTAGTTGGAAGACAGTACGGTCGTTCTTGTCGCCCGCGTTCACTTAAAATGTCCCCAAAAGACAAGCGAAACTTGCCTGCATCATGAACGATAACGTCCTGTACGATGATTTGGCCAACTGGGAAGTTGATACTTTTTAGTTCCTTTCAATATTAAACTGAAAAATGTTAGTGTATTTTTTCCTTCATCTTTGAAGAATTGATTCTCAACGATCTATTTGTTATCATGGCTTTCGAATTTATACAGCAACAGGCTTCACAAAAAATGGAACATCATTAATTGAACATTATATTTGTTGCTTTGGCAAAATAGTGGGAGAAAGCGTACACGGATGTACGCAGTGTCACCAACATGGCTACTATCAACTGTTAAAGCTCGTCGGTCCCTATTGACACACCCTTTAGAATAATCACAAAGCTTATTGTTGAAAGACTACTGTGCTGCTTATCTTTGTGAACATCACGATATTTTTTGATAATAATTAAAGGTTTTTATTACTTGTCTCTTATTTAATTGTTAATAAATATTAGACAGTTTTTTTTTATTTATAACACTTTAAATGACGCAAGTTGTGTCATAAAGCATATTAAAAACTTTAAAGTTTTGTTGCTCCATGACTGTTTTATAATATCGCCAAAAGTTTTAGCTTTAATTTTTATCTAAATATCACGAATCAGTCTTTCGTGGTCTCTACTAAAGAAAATGCGTATATTGTTCCTAATTTTTTTGGTGGCACTGGGATGTTCTTGGGTATTGGGCAGACCCAGTGATCCCACTGTAGTGGCAGTCAAATCAAGGGGTAAGTCTAGACAAACAAAGTAAACTATGAAATATGTTAGAGAATAGAATATTTTGTTCTGCACTCATCGCTGTGTTAAATTATTTAAGCAAAACTTTGATAATATTTTGCTTCGTTTATCCAAGACCGGCATCTGCTCTCGCAATACTCTGGCCAGTGACTACGATAAAAAGTAGTGATCTAAGCGATAGCCATGCCGATACCGTATATCGGTGATACTTCCGTTTTGGCGATATATCGATTTCAGTTACATAAGCCCCCGATATTTTTTTTTACAAATAATTTAATACTCAATACAATTTTCTTATATGACAACCACGAGAAATGACAGATTTCAATACAATTTTAAGAGGAATTTCGCAATCGATATGGACTCGTTTGCTGCTATTTTATAAAATGATTTCATATATGCTAAGTTACCATCGATACAAATTCAACACAAAGTTTTTTTAATCTTATTAATATAATTCTATATATGCTGATATCTTATACTGTGATTTTGTGATTTTAATTTTTGATAATATCGTATCGGTAAAGAGGTGGTAACGTAACCATTCTATTAAAAAGGCTTCTTCCGAAGGTTCTGATAATAACGATAACATATATTGCGATGCAAAATAAAGTAGTTAAGCTGAAATATTATCTAGAATTGGGATAAAAGCAACAGCACAAATTTTTGTAAATATATTCTTCGTAAAATAAAATTCAGCCTTAGAGCGTGATTACCTGACGGTTCTGGACTTTAAGTTATCGGCTGATTACTTTAGCAACGTCATTACGCATGTGACTGCTTTAAAGTACATAATAAATATTTTTCTATTTTCTAAAAATAATCACATGAAACGCATTTGCTTTGCAATTCAGATTTACTGGAAAAGTAACTTCAATAATATTTTTAAAATCATAATTTATTTTTTTGTGTTTGTACATCAAACAAAATAAGAGTAAAAAACATAAATATAATTATCCGTATGCAGATATAACATAAATAGCAATTAACTAAAAAAGAAAAACAATTTATTTCAATGTCATATTTTAAAATATGAATTATTATGCAGGCTCAACTTCAAACCTGCCAACTCGCAATTTATTTTAATTTCGCATTATATTCGAATTTACTATTAATAATGGGTTATTTAAAAAATTTATTCCACTCTTAATAAAAAAATCGAGTACAATCCAAATGAAAAACATTTTAGATGTGCGTACTTCAACTTGAGTCTGAATAATAATTATTAGTTTAATAGTGAATCCTGCAGTTGGAGTAATAACAGCGAACATTTTCAGGTTTAATTCAACCATGAAAATTTCATATTCAATTCCAATCTTTCTTGAAGTTTAATCTTCTCAACAAGTAAATTAATGATCCAGTAACACAATGAATTGAATCTTTCGTAACTGTCTGACGAGGGCACTAAAAATAAGTCCACATACGATTTTGCATATTTGCAGTAGATTAAGTTCAGTGTATGTGTCTATTTGTCTATAAATTTCAAAATCCTTTATTAATCTTTCCTAGTTTATTCTTTTCAAAACAAAAACTCAGTTGATCCTAGACGTCTTAGCAGTCTTGGCGATATATTTGGCGAAATGTATGGTTCACTTACACCGCTTGATGTCAGACCCTCAACATCTCGAGGAGATAAAGTTAAAGATGTCATTGCAAGATATCATGCAAATAACAAGAACTGCAACAACGCAAGTGGATATTCATCTGGCAAAGTCAATGCAGTCAAAAGTTTATTTAATCCAGTAAAAAATGGTGTTAAAGAACATTTCAGCGGAGCAACAGATGTAGTGGATCCTGTGAGATACGATAGTGCAGCTTATGAGACTACTGACAATCCGAATGCAGTAACAGATTCATCGGATCCTGTGAGAGACGATGGTCAAGGTCATGAGGCTACTAAAAATTCGAATGGAGTAACAGATTCATCGCATCGCGTGAGAGACTATAATGCAAATAATGAGACTACTGAAAATTCGAATGGAGTTACAGATTCATCGGATGCTGTGACAGACGATGCTGAAGATCATGAGCCTACTGAAAATTGGAATGGAGTAACAGATTCATCGGATCCTGTGAGAGGCGATAGTGGAGATCATGAGACTACTGACAGTACGAATGGAGTAACAGATTCCTCGGATCCTGTGACAGGCGATACTGAAGGCCATGAGACTACTGAAAATTCTAATGGAGTTACAGATTCATCGGATCCTGTGAGATACGATGGTGAAGGTCATGAGACTACTGAAAATTCGAATGGAGTAACAGATTCATCGGATCCTGTGAGAGGCGATAGTGGAGATCATGAGACTACTGACAGTACGAATGGAGTAACAGATTCATCGGATGCTGTGACAGGCGATGCTGAAGGTCATGAGCCTACTAAAAATTGGAATGGAGTTACAGATTCATCGGATGCTGTGACAGGCGATGCTGGAGGTCATGAGACTACTGAAAATTCGAATGGAGTAACAGATTCATCGGATCCTGTGACAGGCGATGCTGGAGGTCATGAGACTACTGAAAATTCGAATGGAGTAACAGATTCATCGCATCGCGTGAGAGACTATAATGCAAATAATGAGACTACTGAAAATTCGAATGGAGTTACAGATTCATCGGATGCTGTGACAGACGATGCTGAAGATCATGAGCCTACTGAAAATTGGAATGGAGTAACAGATTCATCGGATCCTGTGAGAGGCGATAGTGGAGATCATGAGACTACTGACAGTACGAATGGAGTAACAGATTCATCGGATGCTGTGACAGGCGATGCTGAAGGTCATGAGCCTACTAAAAATTGGAATGGAGTTACAGATTCATCGGATGCTGTGACAGGCGATGCTGGAGGTCATGAGACTACTGAAAATTCGAATGGAGTAACAGATTCATCGGATCCTGTGACAGGCGATGCTGGAGGTCATGAGACTACTGAAAATTCGAATGGAGTAACAGATTCATCGCATCGCGTGAGAGACTATAATGCAAATAATGAGACTACTGAAAACTCGAATGGAGTTACAGATTCATCGGATGCTGTGACAGGCGATGCTGGAGGTCATGAGACTACTGAAAATTCTAATGGAGTTACAGATTCATCGAATCCTTTGAGAGACGATAGTGCAGATCATGAGACTGCTGACAGTACGAATGGAGTAGCAGATTCCTCGGATCCTGTGACAGGCGATACTGAAGGCCATGAGACTACTGAAAATTCTAATGGAGTTACAGATTCATCGGATGCTGTGACAGGCCATGCTGAAGGTCATGAGACTACTGAAAATTCGAATGGAGTAACAGATTCATCGGATTCTGTGAGAGACGATAGTGCAGATCATGAGACTGCTGACAGTACGAATGGAGTAACAGATTCATCGGATCCTGTGACAGGCGGTGCTGAAGGTCATGAGACTACTGAAAATTCTAATAGAATTACAGATTCATCGGATCCTGTGAGAGATGGTGAAGGTCATGAGACTACTGAAAATTCGAATGGAGTTACAGATTCATCGGATGCTGTGACAGGCCATGCTGAAGGTCATGAGCCTACTGAAAATTCGAATGGAGTAACAGATTCATTCCGTCCTGTGAAAGACGATCGAGTAGATCATGTTGCTGCTGGCGTCATTAAAGTAGTTAAACCTGCACCGGACGATACTACCTTGTTAGATTTAGCTGGACCTCAAGTCAGGTCTGTAGTAAATGATGTAACTGATTTGGCTTCTAAAACCTGGCATGGTTTTAGTAAGAAAGCAAAAAAAACTCGTGATTTGTTAAGTTCTCTTAAATTTTTTTAAGAACTTATAAATAAAAATATTTCCTTTAACCAATTTTATTTAAGTAACAAAAATTTTTTTTCAAACACAATTTGATGACATAAAATAAGAAAACATTTTAATAAAACGTATGTTAAATAAAAAATTTTTTTATTTATATTTTTATTTGGAACGCTGTTCAAACATTTTTTTTAAATGCTCAATTCAAACCATCGTATACGAAATAGATCGTATATACAAACAGGTAAACAAATTGTAGTGCATGTTTAGGAATTTTATTGCCCACTAATTCTGATTAATTGTAAGTAATTCAAAAAACATTTTTTTGTAGATTTGCAAAATGTAATTTATTTTTTATGAAATATCCAGTAAAGCTATTGCTAAGACGCTTTAGATTTTCTTGAAATTTCTGCAGCTACATTTTCTAATGGATTGTGCCTGGAAAGTATTTTCTGTTATTTATTTTGTTTTATTGCGAAAAGAATACAAGTAATTCTTGTAACTCCCTGAAGTGTATTTTTGTATAACAAATAAACGAATTGATGTACCGCCGTTTTTTTTTTAATTTTAGTAACCCTGATTTCAAGCAAAAATTCCAATAGAAGTCTTTGTTCTTAAAAAAAATTTGTCTGATCGAATTTTAAAACACGTAAACAATTAATAAAATTAATGTCGCTAAACTAAATTTTTTATAAACTTTCTATGAGTCGTTAAATTTCAGTAAAACGCGTAACGTTTTAGTTGAAGATTGAAGAAGTGGAAAAAGTCAACAGAAATTATTGTCAAAATCGTAAATCTGAGTGTTTCTACAGTCCAGTGCATTTAAAATGAAAGCCGGGAAGCACTCATCCTGGCGAGCTGTGAATGTTGTTTAAAATTAAGAAGGATTCTAAAATTTAATAGGATTCTAATTTAATTAATGCAGTCCCGATGCAGTCGTTGTCATAAATGACCCGTTTAAAAGCCCATAAAAAAGAAACTGCATTACGTCAGTGACCACTTCGATGAGTAACAGTCATTCTGGAACACTGTCATTCCAGGTTAGGAATGATAGTTTCTCTCCACTATAATCGCCTGAACCAGCGTTTCTTTTAATCTTGGAAGCGCAGTTTGTTTATGAACTTTTTCGTATATTCGTGAGCTCTCTCCTCAATCCCTTTTTCAGGGGCGATTACAAATCGAAAAACCCCAGGCTCGTATCCTGGAAGAGGCAAGAAAATTATATTTCAAGAAACAGTTGAATTGCTCATCAGACCCTATTGACACACCCTGTAGAGTAATCACAAACTTTATTGTTTAAATACTACCAGTAGATGCTACTTATCTTTGTGAATATCACGATATTTGTGAATGATAGTCGAAGTTTTTTATAACTTGTCTCTTATTTCATTTTTAATAAACATTAAAAAGTATTTTGATTTATAAAGCCTTAAATGGCGCAAGTTGTCGCATGACGCAGATTGAAGACTTTAAAGTAGTTTTTTTTTTTTATTTATGACTGGCTAATAAAAGCACCAAAAGTTTTAGTTTTAATTTTGATCTAAATAATTTTTTTCCTTATAAAATATCACGCCACATCATATTTTGAATTAGTTATTCGTGACCTCTTTTAAAGAAAATGCGTACATCATTTCTGATTTTTTTGCTTGCACTGGGTGCTGTTTGGTATTGGGCAGACCCAGGTTCGAGACAGAAGTAGGGGTTAAAACACTGTGTAAGTCCAAAAAATTTTACAAACTGAAGTATGAAATATTTTATACTTTTTAAAAGCATGAGAATAGAAAATGTCCTGCCCTGCACTCGCAGTTGGAGCTATCGCCGTGTTAATGTATTTAAGCAAAACGTTCAGAACAATTTTCTTCGTTTATCTACAGCCGGCACAAATCTCTCTTCTCGCAATGTTTTCAATACTCTGGCCAGTGACTACGAAAAATACGATGTTGACGATGATCCCGATGATGATGATGATGATGATGATGATGATAATGACGATAATAACAATAATGTTCATTAAGATACCAAATCAAATGGTTGAGTTGAAATAATTTTCAGAATTTAAATAAAATCAGCAACAATATTTTTTGTTTTTAAATCTTTTCTTGGTAAAACAAATTTCAGCCTTAGAGTGTAACTCAAGAATATATTAAGAAATCGAGTATTTCAGTGATTCCAATACATCCCGCTCTTATACACCAAATCACAAAAAATTAAGTTAAATAATATTGCAAAAAATAACGATCTATATTCCGATCAATACAGTTTCTGTTGGGGTCTTACCAAGTCAAGTGTTGATTATGTGAGTTCATACTCTTGCACTTTTTGGCAGAAAAACATTTAAGGGTTTTGCTAAAACAAAAACAATTCTTAGGACTCAAGTTAAAATCGTTTTCATTCGAATGTGAATCTAGACCATCTAATTCTACTAATAAACACTTTTGCAATATAAAAGTGCCATCTTCGATCCATCCTGAATAACTACGGAATAATTTATATATATTCATGTCAACATGTCATTTTCTTGGTCTATTTTACGTCTTGTGACGCTTGTGACACTTTGTTGCTCTGCTGCAGATAAATTTCATATGGTCTACTACCAAGCAAATAAATTTAGTATTTTTTTTTTATTAGAAAATCTAAAATTTGCTTGGGGATAAAACAAGAAACTGAATTTTGCAAATAAAATAAGTGCAGCCTGCGTGCTACCTGTACTGATGCACACTCGTATGCGTTTCCGCGACATTTTAAAGGCTGAAATGGTACGGGTCCGCAATTCCAACCACACAAGTCTGACATGGCTACATCGGGCGATATTGGTGGCCATACAAGTCGTCAAAGCAGTAGCTTACGCGACCATAGAATAATTCTGCTTACTGATAATATCTGAAGAATTTTTTTCACACAAAAAATATCTAATTTTGTTGTACTTGTCTTTAGAGTTGTACATAAAACGAACACTTTATTCAAACAATTATATTAGAATGCTGGCGCGGGGGGACTACACCCCAATGCCCTTCAATACAACCACTCATGTATCATTTAATTTGAATTTATAACCGAATGGAAGAAAAATGATGTTAGTAATTTCAGCCGATCTCTGCTCTATTTTAGTTTAACATACATATAAGACGCAATTAAAAAATTATGTTTTTAAATGCGAAACAGTTACCAGTATTTATTCTGGCATTATTTGATATATAGTTTTACAATTTTTAAAAATAACTATTTTTGTTACATTTATGGCCGGTGCTATTGCGTTGTTATTAGAATCTAAAAGATCTTGTAAAACACCTTACGCTTTCAGGTATTTTAGTTTTGGAAACGTTTTGTTCGGAACAAGTACTTGGAAATTTGTTAAGAAATAAATAAAAATGAAAATCCTGACAGTAATTTTTTTTGTAACTTTTGAAACTTCATGGGTGTGCTGTAGGCCCAAAGAGGATGTAATAATTAATCAGCATGGCTGTAAGTACTGACAATATTTTCAATTCAATTAATTTGGTAAGACTTTGCAAAGAAACGGAATTAAACATTTTCTTATAAATCATGTAAATGTGTGGTGTACGTACTGGAGCATTCAATCGTTCAACTTGTTAATTGCTGCCAGATTTACAGCTAAATTAATTTACAATTTCATATTAACAATTAAATCGTGTGACTTCGGTGGATTAACCGATTAATCGTGTAAAATAAACTTGGAGTTTTTCTTGTATAGAGTTTCAGCAGGTGATTGGTGTGGCTAATAGCTTGTTTCATATTATATACAAAAGATAGTTGTTGCAAAATCATTAAAACTATAAAAACGCTTAGAAAATATTCTGCTGCTTGACGGAATATTTAAACGCTTGGCTACTAATACGTTGGAATCTTTTAATAATCGGCGGATCACATTTTATGACAGACGTGCTCAATTATTATGATTACAAATCAGCAGTAAAGAGAAAATAAAGAATTTATAAATAAATTTGTTGAAAATTTATTGTCTAACTTGCAAATAGTTCCTTTAAAAAATTAGACAAAACTGTTAGTAGAGTTATAATTAATAAGTGTATCCGTTTTCTTACTCGTAGAAATTAATTAGTCTTGAAAACACAATTTATTTTGCGCGGTTGTTCGATTAGTTCAAAGTTAACCCATTAAAAACCGATTAGTAACCGTACAAAGCAACATCTGTGTTAAATCCGTTCTGTTACTTGTAGAAATTAATAAGTCTGAAAAACAAAATCTATCATCCAGTTAATCGATTGAATCTAAATCAATCCATTAATAACCGACTAACAGGAATGAAAGCAAAATCTGTGTTAATGTGTAAATCCGTTTTTTATTTGTAGAAATGAATTAACATTTAAAACAAAATTTATTAACCGGTTAAGCGATTGATTCAAAGTAAATCGATTAAAACCCGATTAATAACCGACTAATGAGCGATTAATGCAAAATCAGTGTTAATATGTAAATCCGTTTTCTTACCTGTAGAAATTAATTAAACTTGAAATAAAACTATTAATCGGTTAACTAATTGATTCAAAATTAATCAATTAAAAATCGATTATTAATTGTTTATTAGCCGATCAAAAAAAAAAACACTTTAATTAATCCAGCTCTCCACAAAATTAGTTAAAAGCTGGATTAATTGAAAGCCCTCGTACGTACACAGAAGCAAATGTCATGATTTATATGAAAGTGAAGACTTAAACGAAATAAAAATAAAAAAATTTTTGTTTGTTTTTTTTTTTGATCTGTCATATATAACTTTTTTTATGTTGGATTTCGGTCCCATTTTGTTGTATTAATTTATCTTAAATCTCATTATTGGGTATTAATTAATGTATACGCAGGGGGTTTGGAAAACAAAATAAGTTAAGAGGCAAATTCTTTGGGACACTTCTTACCATCGCACTTTTGTAGTTTGTAGATTTGCGGCCCTTAAAAATGCGATCAGATATTTCAAAACTCAACACGATCTAATGGATGAGATAAACAAACAGTTAAAAATTCTCTGCAAAAGAAAAAAATACTTGTATTGAAATCATTCTTTGAAAACTAGTAGGATGTGTCAATGTTCTTTAGATTATAATATGATATGAATGAAGTCCAAAAGAAAATGCACCGGATAGGCCCCGGTGTCAACTCAAGGGTTAAACAAGCTATACAGATTAGACGCAGCAATAAGAAATTTCAAAATTATATGCCCAAAATGTATTTGATTTTTAATGCAGGTGTGTCAACAGTGTAACCAAATAAAAATCTTTTATTATCGCTACTTGATAAAATGCGCTGCCTTGTTGTTAATGAAGTTTCTCAATGATCTAGTGAATAGAGATTGTGTGTCAAGAACGAAATGTAAATTTGATAACAAATTGTGTGCATCGGCCTAAACTTGACATGGCACAATTCTGTGCGTCTAGATAAATTCTTAAATAGTAATTGTTGATGGCTTTTAAGTTATTTGGGCTATTTTTTGATAACGAGTAGCAAATAAAAATTTTGTTCGATGGAGGAGATGAAAACAGTTTTAGGTGTCTCTGCTACCGAAAGCAGTCAAGCAAAAAATCACACTCGTCTCCATTGAAAAATGCAATCATATTAAATACAAGTTATGAATTTTTTAATCCCCCATATTAATAATATTCAAAATTGGTTTCAGATGTATCTTATTCAAAAAACTTTCTTAAAATAGAATTCAAATATAGAGTACTTTGTATTATTTATATTTTATTTTATTCATTTAAACAAACAAAAATTTAGTTCCTTGATATTAAGATTTCATATCACAGGGGGTTGCATTTATAAACGAAATGATGCTCGTAGTCGCTCAGTGTTGTATTAGAGTTGGCGCAGAAAACGAAAAAAAAATTGTTTTAGCACGAAAAATATTTTCACAAAAAAATCTTTCTATATACTCTACAACGCGCCTGATAACTCAAAATTGATAACTAAAACAAAAAATAAAAAAAAAACTTGTAAAGAAAATCGAACTAAAAGTTTTAGCCTTTTTTTTTTAAATATTATTTTAAAAATAAACTAAACAATAATGAGCCGAAATTCAAGGTTTATCGTGACAAAAGCGTGGGCTTTTGGTCCCTGTTTTTCACATATCGAGCACTCGACACTTTAACTCGAATAAGTTGGCGTGTCAACGAAGAGATTTGAAATAAAAGTTCAAAACTTTGATGGATTGAATAAGAATTAATTCAAGTCAAAAATTAATTTGGAAAAACAATCAATTGTCCCTTGCATAACAAATTTTCAGAGTCATTACTCTGGTCGTATTATCCGCATTCAGATATAACTTGAATTGTAATTAAGTGAAAAAGAAAAACAATTTATTTCAGTTATTAAAATATGAATTATTTTGCTCAACTTCAAACCCGCATTCTAATATAATTAATTTTTATTTTACATTAAATTCACATTTTCTATTACGAATTGCTTATTTAGAAAATTTATTCCACTCTTAATAAAAAATCGAGTATAATCCAAATTAAAATCATTTCATTGAGTCTGAATAATAATTATTAGTTTAATAATGAATCCTGCAGTTCGAATAATAATGGCAAACATTTTCCTGTTTAATTCAACCATGAAAATTCCATATTCAATTCCAATCTTTCTTGAAGCTTAAACAGAAATTAATAATTTACATTCAACCAATAAAATTTAAATATTAATCTGCTCAACAAAAAAAGTACTAATTCCGTAACATGATGATTTGAACCTTTCGTAACTGTCTACTGAGAGTACATTAAAACATACGATTAAGTTCAGTGTATGTGTCTATTTGTCTATAAATACTTGGCCTTTTCAAAATCTTTTATTAATCTTTCCCCATTTATTCTTTTCAAACCAACAACTCAGTTGAGCATACACGGCATATAAGTCTTGACGATATATTTGGAGAAATACCACTTATACCACTTCATACCAGATCCTCAAAATTAAATGCAGATAAAATTAAAAATATTATCTCAAGATATCATGCAGCTAATGAAAAGTGCTTCTGTGGCGGTGTACATGCAAAAAACAAAAGCGATGCAATTGAAATCCTGATTGTAGATAAACATGTAATAAACTATGTACCCGTTGCAGCAACCACCGGTACAAGTAGAGCCACAACAGTAGCAAATGGTTCAAACAATATCCCTAAAACACATGGTAAGCGATGTCTCAGTACTGCCACTGGTTTAAGTAATACTGCTACCAGCAGCAACTTGAATGGAATCAAACCTTTTACACATGGATCATTTAATGTCAAAGCCCTGAATGGAGCAAAACTTGTGGCAGATGCGGAAAATAAAGGCTTTAATACCATTACGAATGAAAATGCACAAACAGTTGGTACTATAGCAGAGAGTGTTGCAGCTCAAGCTGCTGATAATTTGAAGGTAGTAAAAAAATCATTCAAACGTGCGATAAATGATAATTTAGGTCAACTCGCTACTGGCATTTCGAGAGTAACGAATGCATTGAATCCCGTAAAATATGTAGACAATGCTGCTAATGGCATTTCGGCTGGAATAAAAACTTCGTTCAATGGTGTTTTAGATAATGTTGCTACTGGCATTTTGAATTTTGTAACAAATTCATTGAAGCCTTTAAGAAATTATGGTGTAGGTTATTCTTCTACTGGCAATTGGAATGGAGTAGCAAATCACTTAAAGCCTATAAGAAATGATGGTGTAGGTTATTCTTCTACTGGCAATTGGAATGGAGTAGCAAATCACTTAAAGCCTATAAGAAATGATGGTGTAGGTTATTCTTCTACTGGCAATTGGAATGGAGTAGCAAATCACTTAAAGCCTATAAGAAATGATGGTGTAGGTTATTCTTCTACTGGCAATTGGAATGGAGTAGCAAATCACTTAAAGCCTATAAGAAATGATGGTGTAGGTTATTCTTCTACTGGCAATTGGAATGGAGTAGCAAATCACTTAAAGCCTATAAGAAATGATGGTGTAGGTTATTCTTCTACTGGCAATTGGAATGGAGTAGCAAATCACTTAAAGCCTATAAGAAATGATGGTGTAGGTTATTCTTCTACTGGCAATTGGAATGGAGTAGCAAATCACTTAAATCCTATAAGAAATGATGGTGTAGGTTATTCTTCTACTGGCAATTGGAATGGAGTAGCAAATCACTTAAAGCCTATAAGAAATGATGGTGTAGGTTATTCTTCTACTGGCAATTGGAATGGAGTAGCAAATCACTTAAAGCCTATAAGAAATGATGGTGTAGGTTATTCTTCTACTGGCAATTGGAATGGAGTAGCAAATCACTTAAAGCCTATAAGAAATGATGGTGTAGGTTATTCTTCTACTGGCAATTGGAATGGAGTAGCAAATCACTTAAAGCCTATAAGAAATGATGGTGTAGGTTATTCTTCTACTGGCAATTGGAATGGAGTAGCAAATCACTTAAAGCCCATAAGAAATGATGGTGTAGGTTATTCTTCTACTGGCAATTGGAATGGAGTACCAAATCACTTAAAGCCTATAAGAAATGATGGTGTAGGTTATTCTTCTACTGGCAATTGGAATGGAGTAGCAAATCACTTAAAGCCTATAAGAAGTGATGGTGTAGGTTATGCTGCTACTGGCATTTCGAATGGAATAGAAACTTCGGTCAATAGTGTTGTAGATAATGTTGCTACTGGCATTTCTAATAAAGGAACAAATATGTTTAATGCTGGTTTGAATCAGTTACCTTCTGGCATTTCGAATAAAGCAACAAATGCATGGAATCCCGTAAACTCTGTATATAATGCTGCTACTGGCATTTCGGATGGAATAAAAACTTCGCTGAATAGTGTTGTAGATAATGTTGCTTCTGGCATTTCTAATAAAGGAATAAATACGTTTAATGCTGGCATTTCTAATAAAGCAACAAATGCATTTAATCCCGTAAACTCTGTATATAATGCTGCTACTGGCATTTCGGATGGAATACAAACTTCGCTGAATAGTGTTGTAGATAATGTTGCTTCTGGCATTTCTAATAAAGGAATAAATACGTTTAATGCTGGCATTTCTAATAAAGCAACAAATGCATTTAATCCCGTAAACTCTGTATATAATGCTGCTACTGGCATTTCGGATGGAATACAAACTTCGCTGAATAGTGTTGTAGATAATGTTGCTTCTGGCATTTCTAATAAAGGAATAAATACGTTTAATGCTGACATTTCTAATAAAGCAACAAATGCATTTAATCCCGTAAACTCTGTATATAATGCTGCTACTGGCATTTCGGATGGAATACAAACTTCGCTGAATAGTGTTGTAGATAATGTTGCTTCTGGCATTTCTAATAAAGGAATAAATACGTTTAATGCTGGCATTTCTAATAAAGCAACAAATGCATTTAATCCCGTAAACTCTGTATATAATGCTGCTACTGGCATTTCGGATGGAATAAAAACTTCGCTGAATAGTGTTGTAGATAATGTTGCTTCTGGCATTTCTAATAAAGGAATAAATACGTTTAATGCTGGCATTTCTAATAAAGCAACAAATGCATTTAATCCCGTAAACTCTGTATATAATGCTGCTACTGGCATTTCGGATGGAATACAAACTTCGCTGAATAGTGTTGTAGATAATGTTGCTTCTGGCATTTCTAATAAAGGAATAAATACGTTTAATGCTGGCATTTCTAATAAAGCAACAAATGCATTTAATCCCGTAAACTCTGTATATAATGCTGCTACTGGCATTTCGGATGGAATACAAACTTCGCTGAATAGTGTTGTAGATAATGTTGCTTCTGGCATTTCTAATAAAGGAATAAATACGTTTAATGCTGGCATTTCTAATAAAGCAACAAATGCATTTAATCCCGTAAACTCTGTATATAATGCTGCTACTGGCATTTCGGATGGAATACAAACTTCGCTGAATACTGTTGTAGATAATGTTGCTTCTGGCATTTCTAATAAAGGAATAAATACGTTTAATGCTGGCATTTCTAATAAAGCAACAAATGCATTTAATCCCGTAAACTCTGTATATAATGCTGCTACTGGCATTTCGGATGGAATACAAACTTCGCTGAATAGTGTTGTAGATAATGTTGCTTCTGGCATTTCTAATAAAGGAATAAATACGTTTAATGCTGGCATTTCTAATAAAGCAACAAATGCATTTAATCCCGTAAACTCTGTATATAATGCTGCTACTGGCATTTCGGATGGAATACAAACTTCGCTGAATAGTGTTGTAGATAATGTTGCTTCTGGCATTTCTAATAAAGGAATAAATACGTTTAATGCTGGCATTTCTAATAAAGCAACAAATGCATTTAATCCCGTAAACTCTGTATATAATGCTGCTACTGGCATTTCGGATGGAATACAAACTTCGCTGAATAGTGTTGTAGATAATGTTGCTTCTGGCATTTCTAATAAAGGAATAAATACGTTTAATGCTGGCATTTCTAATAAAGCAACAAATGCATTTAATCCCGTAAACTCTGTATATAATGCTGCTACTGGCATTTCGGATGGAATACAAACTTCGCTGAATAGTGTTGTAGATAATGTTGCTTCTGGCATTTCTAATAAAGGAATAAATACGTTTAATGCTGGCATTTCTAATAAAGCAACAAATGCATTTAATCCCGTAAACTCTGTATATAATGCTGCTACTGGCATTTCGGATGGAATAAAAACTTCGCTGAATAGTGTTGTAGATAATGTTGCTTCTGGCATTTCTAATAAAGGAATAAATACGTTTAATGCTGGCATTTCTAATAAAGCAACAAATGCATTTAATCCCGTAAACTCTGTATATAATGCTGCTACTGGCATTTCGGATGGAATACAAACTTCGCTGAATAGTGTTGTAGATAATGTTGCTTCTGGCATTTCTAATAAAGGAATAAATACGTTTAATGCTGGCATTTCTAATAAAGCAACAAATGCATTTAATTCCGTAAACTCTGTATATAATGCTGCTACTGGCATTTCGGATGGAATAAAAACTTCGCTGAATAGTGTTGTAGATAATGTTGCTTCTGTCATTTCTAATAAAGGAATAAATACGTTTAATGCTGGTGTGAATCAGTTTCCAACTGGCATTTCGAATAAAGCACCAACTACATGGAATCCCGTAAATTCAGTATATAATGCTGCTACTGGCATTTCGGATGGAATAAAAACTTCGCTGAATAGTGTTGTAGATAATATTGCTTCTGGCATTTCTAATAAAGGAATAAATACGTTTAATGCTGGTGTGAATCAGTTTCCAACTGGCATTTCGAATAAAGCACCAACTACATGGAATCCCGTAAATTCAGTATATAATGCTGCTACTGGCATTTCGGATGGAATAAAAACTTCGCTGAATAGTGTTGTTGATAATGTTGCTACTGGCATTTCTAATACAGGAAAAAATACGTTTAATGCTGGTGTGAATCAGTTACCTTCTGGCATTTCGAATAAAGCAACAAATGCATGGAATCCCGTAAACTCTGTATATAATGCTGCTACTGGCATTTCGGATGGAATAAACACTTCGCTGAATACTGTTGTAGATAATGTTGCTTCTGGCATTTCTAATAGAGGAATAAATACGTTTAATGCTGGCATTTCTAATAAAGCAACAAATGCATTTAATTCCGTAAACTCTGTATATAATGCTGCTACTGGCATTTCGGATGGAATAAAAACTTCGCTGAATAGTGTTGTAGATAATATTGCTTCTGGTATTTCTAATACAGGAATAAATACGTTTAATGCTGGCATTTCTAATAAAGCAACAAATGCATTTAATTCCGTAAACTCTGTATATAATGCTGCTACTGGCATTTCGGATGGAATAAAAACTTCGCTGAATAGTGTTGTAGATAATGTTGCTTCTGTCATTTCTAATAAAGGAATAAATACGTTTAATGCTGGTGTGAATCAGTTTCCAACTGGCATTTCGAATAAAGCACCAACTACATGGAATCCCGTAAATTCAGTATATAATGCTGCTACTGGCATTTCGGATGGAATAAAAACTTCGCTGAATAGTGTTGTTGATAATGTTGCTTCTGGCATTTCTAATAAAGGAATAAATACGTTTAATGCTGGCATTTCTAATAAAGCAACGAATGCATTTAATTCCGTAAACTCTGTATATAATGCTGCTACTGGCATTTCGGATGGAATAAAAACTTCGCTGAATAGTGTTGTAGATAATATTGCTTCTGGCATTTCTAATAAAGGAATAAATACGTTTAATGCTGGTGTGAATCAGTTTCCAACTGGCATTTCGAATAAAGCACCAACTACATGGAATCCCGTAAATTCAGTATATAATGCTGCTACTGGCATTTCGGATGGAATAAAAACTTCGCTGAATAGTGTTGTTGATAATGTTGCTTCTGGCATTTCTAATAAAGGAATAAATACGTTTAATGCTGGCATTTCTAATAAAGCAACGAATGCATTTAATTCCGTAAACTCTGTATATAATGCTGCTACTGGCATTTCGGATGGAATAAAAACTTCGCTGAATAGTGTTGTTGATAATGTTGCTTCTGGCATTTCTAATACAGGAATAAATACGTTTAATGCTGGCATTTCTAATAAAGCAACGAATGCATTTAATTCCGTAAACTCTGTATATAATGCTGCTACTGGCATTTCGGATGGAATAAAAACTTCGCTGAATAGTGTTGTAGATAATATTGCTTCTGGCATTTCTAATAAAGGAATAAATACGTTTAATGCTGGTGTGAATCAGTTTCCAACTGGCATTTCGAATAAAGCACCAACTACATGGAATCCCGTAAATTCAGTATATAATGCTGCTACTGGCATTTCGGATGGAATAAAAACTTCGCTGAATAGTGTTGTTGATAATGTTGCTTCTGGCATTTCTAATAAAGGAATAAATACGTTTAATGCTGGCATTTCTAATAAAGCAACGAATGCATTTAATTCCGTAAACTCTGTATATAATGCTGCTACTGGCATTTCGGATGGAATAAAAACTTCGCTGAATAGTGTTGTTGATAATGTTGCTTCTGGCATTTCTAATAAAGGAATAAATACGTTTAATGCTGGCATTTCTAATAAAGCAACGAATGCATTTAATTCCGTAAACTCTGTATATAATGCTGCTACTGGCATTTCGGATGGAATAAAAACTTCGCTGAATAGTGTTGTAGATAATATTGCTTCTGGCATTTCTAATAAAGGAATAAATACGTTTAATGCTGGTGTGAATCAGTTTCCAACTGGCATTTCGAATAAAGCACCAACTACATGGAATCCCGTAAATTCAGTATATAATGCTGCTACTGGCATTTCGGATGGAATAAAAACTTCGCTGAATAGTGTTGTTGATAATGTTGCTTCTGGCATTTCTAATAAAGGAATAAATACGTTTAATGCTGGCATTTCTAATAAAGCAACGAATGCATTTAATTCCGTAAACTCTGTATATAATGCTGCTACTGGCATTTCGGATGGAATAAAAACTTCGCTGAATAGTGTTGTAGATAATGTTGCTTCTGGCATTTCTAATAAAGGAATAAATACGTTTAATGCTGGCATTTCTAATAAAGCAACAAATGCACTTAATTCCGTAAACTCTGTATATAATGCTGCTACTGGCATTTCGGATGGAATAAAAACTTCGCTGAATAGTGTTGTAGATAATTTTGCTTCTGGCATTTCTAATAAAGGAATAAATACGTTTAATGCTGGCATTTCTAATAAAGCAACAACTGCATTTAATTCCGTAAACTCTGTATATAATGCTGCTACTGGCATTTCGGATGGAATAAAAACTTCGCTGAATAGTGTTGTAGATAATGTTGCTTCTGGCATTTCTAATAAAGGAATAAATACGTTTAATGCTGGTGTGAATCAGTTTCCTACTGGCATTTCGAATAAAGCACCAACTACATGGAATCCCGTAAATTCAGTATATAATGCTGCTACTGGCATTTCGGATGGAATAAAAACTTCGCTGAATAGTGTTGTAGATAATGTTGCTTCTGGCATTTCTAATACAGGAAAAAATACGTTTAATGCTGGTGTGAATCAGTTACCTTCTGGCATTTCGAATAAAGCAACAAATGCATGGAATCCCGTAAACTCTGTATATAATGCTGCTACTGGCATTTCGGATGGAATAAACACTTCGCTGAATACTGTTGTAGATAATGTTGCTTCTGGCATTTCTAATAGAGGAATAAATACGTTTAATGCTGGCATTTCTAATAAAGCAACAAATGCATTTAATTCCGTAAACTCTGTATATAATGCTGCTACTGGCATTTCGGATGGAATAAAAACTTCGCTGAATAGTGTTGTAGATAATATTGCTTCTGGTATTTCTAATACAGGAATAAATACGTTTAATGCTGGCATTTCTAATAAAGCAACAAATGCATTTAATTCCGTAAACTCTGTATATAATGCTGCTACTGGCATTTCGGATGGAATAAAAACTTCGCTGAATAGTGTTGTAGATAATGTTGCTTCTGGCATTTCTAATAAAGGAATAAATACGTTTAATGCTGGTGTGAATCAGTTTCCTACTGGCATTTCGAATAAAGCAACAACTACATGGAATCCCGTAAATTCAGTATATAATGCTGCTACTGGCATTTCGGATGGAATAAACACTTCGCTGAATACTGTTGTAGATAATGTTGCTTCTGGCATTTCTAATAGAGGAATAAATACGTTTAATGCTGGCATTTCTAATAAAGCAACAAATGCATTTAATTCCGTAAACTCTGTATATAATGCTGCTACTGGCATTTCGGATGGAATAAAAACTTCGCTGAATAGTGTTGTAGATAATGTTGCTTCTGGCATTTCTAATAAAGGAATAAATACGTTTAATGCTGGTGTGAATCAGTTTCCTACTGGCATTTCGAATAAAGCACCAACTACATGGAATCCCGTAAACTCTGCATATAATGCTGCTACTGGCATTTCGGATGGAATAAAAACTTCGTTCGATAGTGCTCTAGTTAGAAATTCATTAAATCCTGAAGGAAATAGTTTTGGAGGAAATGTTGATTCTGGCATTCCGAATCGTGTAAGAAATCTATTGAAGCTTTAAAGAAATAGTGGTGTAGGTTATGTTGCTACTGGAGTCATTACTGTAGCTAGTCCTGAACGTTCTAATTTCTTAGATTTTGCTGAAGATGCCGTCAGATCTGTAGCAAATGATATAGCCGATTATGCTATTGCAAAGCAAATAATTATTTCTACCATATTAATTATAGTTTCATTATATTGATGAATTTTAAATAAAAGTTCAAAATTAATAATTATAAAAATGAATTCGTCTCGTTAGTAGAAAGCAATAAAGCCGATTGAATTGACAAAATGTTCAGTAATTTTGCTTTGTATGTTACAGGTAAAGTATGTCTAAATCCGGAGTAGACCGGAAGCCAAATAATGACCAGATTAAATAAAATTATAATTATTATTAATTTATCAGATCCAATCTTTGATTTGACTTTAGTTCTACCCCAACCAGTTTTTTTCGCAATATATATTTTTTAATTTCTCTGATGAGATGAAAGTATTACAAATAAATTGAAAAACGAATGACGGACAAAGCAGAATATTTTGTATATTTTTTTTATCACGACTAGCTTTTTGGTACGCTGCCTAAAAAATGTTCTTCTGCCTTTATTTGACGAAATAAAATTTAAAAAAATAGCAATAATATATTTATTTGGAACGCTGCTCAAAAAAATTTTTTTATATGTTCAATTTAAACCATCGTATATGAAATAGATCGTATATACAAACAGGTAAACAAATTGTAGTGCATGTTTAGGAATTTTATTGCCCACTAATTCTGATTAATTGTAAGTAATTCAAAAAACATTTTTTTGTAGATTTGCAAAATGTAATTTATTTTTTATGAAATATCCAGTAAAACTATTGCTAAGACGCTTTAGATTTTCTTGAAATTTCTGCAGCTACATTTTCTAATGGATTGTGCCTGGAAAGTATTTTCTGTTATTTATTTTGTTTTATTGCGAAAAGAATACAAGTAATTCTTGTAACTCCCTGAAGTGTATTTTTGTATAACAAATAAACGAATTGATGTACCGCCGTTTTTTTTTTAATTTTAGTAACCCTGATTTCAAGCAAAAATTCCAATAGAAGTCTTTGTTCTTAAAAAAAATTTGTCTGATCGAATTTTAAAACACGTAAACAATTAATAAAATTAATGTCGCTAAACTAAATTTTTTATAAACTTTCTATGAGTCGTTAAATTTCAGTAAAACGCGTAACGTTTTAGTTGAAGATTGAAGAAGTGGAAAAAGTCAACAGAAATTATTGTCAAAATCGTAAATCTGAGTGTTTCTACAGTCCAGTGCATTTAAAATGAAAGCCGGGAAGCACTCATCCTGGCGAGCTGTGAATGTTGTTTAAAATTAAGAAGGATTCTAAAATTTAATAGGATTCTAATTTAATTAATGCAGTCCCGATGCAGTCGTTGTCATAAATGACCCGTTTAAAAGCCCATAAAAAAGAAACTGCATTACGTCAGTGACCACTTCGATGAGTAACAGTAATTCTGGAACACTGTCATTCCAGGTTAGGAATGATAGTTTCTCTCCACTATAATCGCCTGAACCAGCGTTTCTTTTAATCTTGGAAGCGCAGTTTGTTTATGAACTTTTTCGTATATTCGTGAGCTCTCTCCTCAATCCCTTTTTCAGGGGCGATTACAAATCGAAAAACCCCAGGCTCGTATCCTGGAAGAGGCAAGAAAATTATATTTCAAGAAACAGTTGAATTGCTCATCAGACCCTATTGACACACCCTGTAGAGTAATCACAAACTTTATTGTTTAAATACTACCAGTAGATGCTACTTATCTTTGTGAATATCACGATATTTGTGAATGATAGTCGAAGTTTTTTATAACTTGTCTCTTATTTCATTTTTAATAAACATTAAAAAGTATTTTGATTTATAAAGCCTTAAATGGCGCAAGTTGTCTCATGACGCAGATTGAAGACTTTAAAGTAGTTTTTTTTTTTTATTTATGACTGGCTAATAAAAGCACCAAAAGTTTTAGTTTTAATTTTGATCTAAATAATTTTTTTCCTTATAAAATATCACGCCACATCATATTTTGAATTAGTTATTCGTGATCTCTTTTAAAGAAAATGCGTACATCATTTCTGATTTTTTTGGTTGCAGTGGGATGCTGTTTGGTATTGGGCAGACCCAGGTTCGAGACAGAAGTAGGGGTTAAAACACTGTGTAAGTCCAAAAAATTTTACAAACTGAAGTATGAAATATTTTATACTTTTTAAAAGCATGAGAATAGAAAATGTCCTGCCCTGCACTCGCAGTTGGAGCTATCGCCGTGTTAATGTATTTAAGCAAAACGTTCAGAACAATTTTCTTCGTTTATCTACAGCTGGCACAAATCTCTCTTCAAGCAATGTTTTCAATACTCTGGCCAGTGACTACGAAAAATACGATGTTGACGATGATCCCGATGATGATGATGATGATGATGATGATGATAATGACGATAATAACAATAATGTTCATTAAGATACCAAATCAAATGGTTGAGTTGAAATAATTTTCAGAATTTAAATAAAATCAGCAACAATATTTTTTGTTTTTAAATCTTTTCTTGGTAAAACAAATTTCAGCCTTAGAGTGTAACTCAAGAATATATTAAGAAATCGAGTATTTCAGTGATTCCAATACATCCCGCTCTTATACACCAAATCACAAAAAATTAAGTTAAATAATATTGCAAAAAATAACGATCTATATTCCGATCAATACAGTTTCTATTGGGGTCTTACCAAGTCAAGTGTTGATTATGTGAGTTTGGACTCTTGCACTTTTTGGCAGAAAAACATTTAAGGGTTTTGCTAAAACAAAAACAATTCTTAGGACTCAAGTTAAAATCGTTTTCATTCGAAAGTGAATCTAGACCATCTAATTCTACTAATAAACACTTTTGCAATATAAAAGTGCCATCTTCGATCCATCCTGAATAACTACGGAATAATTTATATATATTCATGTCAACATGTCATTTTCTTGGTCTATTTTACGTCTTGTGACGCTTGTGACACTTTGTTGCTCTGCTGCAGATAAATTTCATATGGTCTACTACCAAGCAAATAAATTTAGTATTTTTTTTTATTAGAAAATCTAAAATTTGCTTGAGGATAAAACAAGAAACTGAATTTTGCAAATAAAATAAGTGCAGCCTGCGTGCTACCTGTAATGATGCACACTTGTATGCGTCTCCTCGACATTTTCGGTGATAAATGTTTGCATTCTTATCAATTACTGTCCTTAAAGGCTGAAATGGTACGGGTCCGCAATCCCAACCACTCAAGTCTGACATGGCTACATCGGGCGATATTGCTGGCCATACAAATCTTCAAAACAGTAGCTTACGCGACCATAGAACAATTCTGCTCCCTGATAATATCTGAAGAATTTTTTTTCCCACATTGGTAGATGCCAATTATCTTTGTTAATATCACGATATTTGATGTATGAACGAACAGCGTTTTACTCTTCACATGATTTATTATTTGCAGTTAATTTTTACTTTAATAACTTGTATTATTTTTAAGTCATAACATTTGAAAATTTTTATAAATTGTGTTCTTGTATAATATTTTACGTATGATATTTATTTTGAAAAGATTCTAGGAAATTGGGATTGTTGGTATTTTTCTGAGTTATCGTATTTCCAACGACAAATTTACACGAATCGAGCTCAAAAAGTAATTTTTAAAATAAATGAATTAAACAATTTAAAATTCTAAAGAACAGGTATTTCTTGCAAACATGTTGGTTTTTCCAACGTATTTAATTACGACCCTAAATATTAATTTAAAAAAAAGGATAAATACTGAAGCAGCTGAGGCTTCCATTAAATGTGTTAGCCTGGTGCTATATTTATATTATAATTAATTAATTTATATATAAACACCGTATGTAAATATGTTACTTAGTGAAGCTTTAATACTTTTACGAATAACTTCCGGCGCAAAAAAGACAAACGAAACATTAAAATATATATTCCAGTGTTTGGTTCATATATGATGACTGCTATTTACCCTTCACCACTACCAATATAATTATATCGAAATTTGTATGTAAATTGTATTGAAATTTCGCTCGATATTGAATGAATGCGAATTTGCATTTGTCGTGCAGAATTATTGCCTGAATGTTTTTAATATTTACTGACGAGTTCAGAATTTGCACTTCGCCTGCCATCAACACTACGGACAGTCAGTTAAAAAATATTTGCAATAAAACTTATTTGAATGATTAAAAAAATTATAATAATAAAGGTAAAAACAACGACCTGGCCTATGCTCAAACCTATTTTTCTGCACTTTTTTAATTGCGAAGACAAAAGTTATTAAAGCACAAAGTGTGTTGCTAAAGTTCTCGTACGCTTTTTGATAATTAAATTGGTACAAATAAAAACTGTTAATACATGCAACTAAGAAGCCAAGCAAGTGGCAATAAGTAAAAATACTCGCAACTAGTGATGATCAAGGTGTAGCGGCGTTCAAAAACGGCTGTTTTGCTCTGCTGTGTAAAATATATAAAACTGATATTGACTTTCCCTTGTGCTATGAAATACTAATCATGTCTTTCGAAGAATTGGCCTATAAAATTAAATATAATATAGCAAATAAATAGTTTGGTACCAATTGAAAAAATTAGAAAAACGTATGATTCAGTTAATTTAATATAATAAAAAAAATTATCCAGCTCTGGAGTTCTTCTTGTCGCTTTTGTGATCTAAGGAACTAGTAAATTTCAAACATGTTTAATTTATAAAGAAATAGAAACAATTTGTTTTAGTTGGTTGCTTTTATGTGCCAAAAAAAAAATATATATATATATAAAACTATAAAATGTCCAACCCTGGAATCGAATTTTTAATAACGTTTGATTTTTAATACTTATATAATATATCTTGAACCATAAAATATTTTTAACCAAAGTTAGCTTTAATTATTTACTTTTATATAACAAATACTTGAATAAGTTTTCCAGCTCTGCAAAAGTATTTTGAATTTTCCTGATTTCTTTCCATCTGGTTCTGCAATTTCATTCTTTTGTGTGTATTAATTGAAAATGTTTGTGATTTAAAATATAGTGATATTAAAAAAAATGCAACTTTTTGTTAAAGGCAAGAGGCAAGTAAGAAATGTCGCACTAATTAAGTGAGTGAGAAATAATTCCACTAAATATAGTTTCTAGTGTTAATGTAAAAGTTGGCACAACCAATAATTTTATTTTTAGGATTAGTATAGCCTTAGACTTTTGTCATGAAGCTGTTGGAGAAATTAGTGTAAGATATTTTTGCACTTTTATTTAGTAGAACAAAACAGCTATTTATGAATACCCCATTTATTGTGTATGGTGTAGGGTACAACGGATTCGTAAACACCTTAAAAACACACACCGTATTTAATTCAACTTATTCGCCAAAATTAATTACAAAATATAATTATTATATTTTAGAAGCAAAAAAAAAACAAAAAACAAATACGATCCCACTTAAACTTATTTATACAGATTTAAATATACCACTACATTAACACACAGCAAGCGGCATACACATACAACAATATGCACAATAAAAATATTAATTCCCAAAGGAAAAAAGAAATAAGAAACCCTACAGCGTCTGGTGGCGGCCTTTGCTACACTTGGACATTTCAGAAGTGTGCACATTTTTGCACTTCTGCTGTTTTGTTTGTTTTGAATATTGTCCTGCGCATAACAGAGTCCTTAGCATTGTCTACACACACACACACATGCACACGCCTACACTAACATATACAAGCCACCCAGCTTAGCATATGCTATTGTATTATCCTGGGCGTATATACTATCATAGTCCTGGGCTCATCATTGTCAGTGGTTTCATGTTGACCACATGCTACATTATCGTTTGTTTTTGTATAAGACCTTTTTTTGGTGTGTGCTTTAAAGTCAACGAGTGCACAGTGTCCTTGATAGGAATTCCAAGTGACGGTGCTAAAGGTATTTTTTTCTTTCTGTGGTCACCTGACTTTGATAAGAAAAACTGACATACACACGCCCACCAACAAACAAAAAACTAAACCGCACTTAAGCCCAGCCGAACATACAGTGTTGTTAAACACGCATACACACTCCTTATTTTAAAAAACCAAACTTCAGGCAGTTGTTATTTGGAGGACAAGAAAGGAAATTATTTTGTAGTAAAAGAAAAAGAAGAACAAGTAAAACTGCTATATTCGACTGAACCGAATCTTATACACCCTCCACTACCTGTACCAAAGAAAATGGTCAATTTATAAATCGTCTTTTGGATTTTGACTGATTTTCAACATCCAAAGTATAAAATGGGTTTAATAAATAACAAACAAAATAATATTTGTTTGGCTGGCTAATTTTATATACAAAAAATAGGATCGTATGTTTTAATTTTGCTCATTTCAAATGGCGTTTTATATGGAGTTTTTCCTTTAAAAAAATCATCTTCTTGATTTCGTTTGATTTTTAATACCAACGAACTACTTTTTAATTTATAAAAATACTTGGTTAACAAAACCGTAGATGTTTTTATTTACTTAATTAATTTAAAAAAAAATAATTTTCTAGCTCTGGACCCTGTCCCTTTAATTTTTAGTACTACTAAATTTCCCTTGAATATACAAAATGTGCTTCTTTTAAAAAAGAATAAGAGACAATTAATTATTTATCCCTGAAATCGAATTCAACTTTAATATTCTTCAATTTCCAAAGCATAGTTTTATTACGTTGCTTTGAAATTCCAAAAAAAATTTTATATTTTTCAATATACATAGTTTTCCAACTCTGGAATTGAAATTTAGATTTGCTGTGAGTTTTAATATTAATTTACTTATTTGAAAGAAATACTTTTATTTAGTTGCTCTAATATTAAAAAATAAAATAAAATACAATAAATTTACCAGCTCTGCATCGGTTCTTTTGGGTTTTCTAGTCCGTAGAACTTTTCTTTAAAAAATATCAAATATGTAAAATATACGAAGAAAAAGAAACACTTTGTTTTAGTTGACAAAAAAAAATGTCATTTGCCCAACCCTGGATTCTACATAACCTTTTCAAATTAAATATTTTTTTATAAATAAAACAGATTTCATTGAAAAAGAGGAAAATTAGCTTTAGGAAGAGAAATAACAGAAAGCTTTAGGTGTTTTGTTTTATATACCAAAAGTTGGTTTAAGTTTTCCAACTCTGGGGCCATATTTTGAATTTTTCCGATTTTTAATATAAATCTCTTTTCGGCCATTTGCATTATATTCGACCAGGAGTGAAATATCTAGCTTATTGGGGGGAAAACCACATTACACACGGACGGACAGGCGGACCTCCCTCTCATGGCTTCCCTATTCATAAGGATCTACACGGAATGACAAACCTCTGACATTTTTGTGAAGGTTATAAAATATATATATATATAAAGTGTCTGGTGTAATTGTCACATGTAAAATATCATATCGTCGGCAGCACCCTGACCTGGATATATTAACGTAAATTTGGCCTTCAGACACTACGGAAGACTAAAAGCTGTTCATTTGCTGTGTGTTTTGCACGACAGTAGACAAATTTATAATGTCTGGCATATTTTTTTCTGTCTTAAACTCCTGTTACTTTTCCACACGCATACCAACGAACATTATTAAGTTTAAGCGTTAATTATGTGAGAGATTTTATTCAAAAGAATGCAGATGTTAATTAGTCGTTTGCATGTTATATGAGCAAAAGAAAAAAGAGAGCAGGAAGAAAAGGAAGTAGACCGAACAAAAACAATGCATGACAAATAATTTTGAGAGGAAGTGGGCGAATTTTTCTTGTGGGCTGGCACAACTTTTATATAAAAGGATAAGCTTTTGCCTTAACTGAAATTAATATTGTGAATGTCTTTTATTAATCGAAGTTTTTTTTTGTAGATTAAATTGCAAAGATGAAAATTATTTAACAGGCCTTGAGTTCAAATCTGCGATCTGCAAATTATTTTATGAATTTTTTCAAATTCTAATTTTATAAAAGAGTGAAATATTTTGTTTATATTTTAGCATCATCAAACTGGCAGACCGAATTAATTTTTAGCTTCCTGCTGGGAAAATTGAAAATTTTTAAAGATCAGGATAACATCCCCGTTTTACCAAACTCAAGTTTTCAGCAGATCGAAATAATTTGACCAAATGCGGAGCAGTATATTTCGAAAAATCTCTAACAAAAAATAAGCAACTTTTTCAAGTGTTGTTTTAAATAACTTTCGAACGTCTTAAGTGGTCGAGTGTATCAATCTGGGGTCAGTAGCTTCGAACCGAGTCAAAATTGGTTGAACCTCTTTTTTAGGAGGTTCCTCTATCCGAAATATATCTATAAATATATATATTTATTTTTGAAAATTTGCTTGGACAAGGCTAAATTTAAGATGTTTATTCTATACCTTCTCAGTAGTTTCAGATAAAAGGAAGGCTATATGTCATTTATTTAAAAAAAAGAAAAGAATTAAAGGAGAAAATATTAAAGGAGTACCAGTTTCTATAATTGCAAACTACTTGAGTTCAATTTTCTATTCAATTCCATAACGAATCCTACAACAGAGTGCGATTTAAAACAACATATTTCTTAATTCTTCTTTTTCAGCCACTCAACCAAATAATTATTATTGAAAGAAGCGCCAAATTGTCATATCGGACTTCAAAACTCCGCTACAGCTGGAATAAAATGCCGTAGTACATTTCATAAGACCCTCAATGGAATTTTGCTCTCAATTAGGGTAAGTGTGTCGAAGATATTTAAACAAATCACAATTGCTAAGATTGCAAGAGAATCCGAATCTTTGTTAAAAAAATCTACTGTATTAAAATTTTCTTAGAAATTACTAAATTTTTGGGAGCACCCTCCTTTTTGCCAGTATTTTCCAGAATAAATCATTTTTGAAAGCATAAAAGCATGTTTTTCATTTAATGAAACAAAAGCCGAAATTGAAATTTTCTTAAGAAAATATGTTTTTAAAAGTTTGTAATTTTGATTTTTTTTTTTTTTAATTGTTTATAATGTTTTTATAAGTTTTCTATAAAATATAATAATTTTTTCTTAGGCTTTTTCCAAGGACACCGTTTTTTTTTGCGTTGCCATTAAAACGATTGGGTCCACTACTGTGGCCGAAGAGAAGTTGAGTAAGTATGTGGATTTGGAAGCTACTTATATAATTTTTTTTAATTCCAATTTAAAATTTTCTTTTGCAGGCAAAATATTTTCCGTTCTTAGTATTTGTCAACCAATTGCCCAGCTGGTGACATACGAAAAAAGGATAAATTCTTTTCCGGTGCCATTTTCCCGTTCCGTGAAGTGTTTGCAGTGTCTAATTTAATCGCTTTTATGTGAGTTTATTTCATTTTATAAAAAGATTTTTTTAAATTAATAAAATATTTTTACAGAATTTGTTATACTGTGGTTAGAAGTCGTAAGATGCCAACAAAACAAGGTGTATGGGTTTTTTTACTATATCATTTCTGAGAAGTCACCAAGAACTCTGAAACTTGAGTATATATTATCTGAATGCGCATCAAACAGATGCATGACAACGCAGGCAATGATATGCTCAGAAGGTACGTTTATTGAGTCATTTAAGTAGCCAAACAATGAAATCTAATACGGTATTCAGGAATATTTTTTAATTAAGTCAATATTCACTCTCTTTACTTAATTATTTTCCTGTTCAATCAACTTAACTCTATTATCGTATGAGAATTAAGCTACTAAATGGGTTATGTTCATGAAGGTCTTGAGTTCAAATCTGGAAATTATTTCTTTTTATTTTATATTTTAATATTCAAATTGGTAAAAACTTTAATATTACAAACTTGATTTCAAGTTGTTTATCCATTTAAAGTATTAAAGCTCGACTAATATCATGTTCAGACGTTAAGTGTTATTGAGTTAAATTTTCCATAGAAAATCAATCAATAAATATGAAATTATTTAAATATTATGTGGAATTGGAAATGTAAATCGCAATATTGTATTTATTACTTAATTGAAAAATAAAAAGTATAATAATAATAAAATAAAATTAAAAATTACCAGATTTGAACTTTGGTCCTCATGAACATATACAATTTGGAATTTCAGATGTTACACGGTAATTGAATTAAGTTAATTGTGTGTGTGTGTGTCAACATGTAAATAATTAATTCAATAAATTGAATATTAACTCAATTAAAAATGTATATCTGACCACTGTATAACTTTATTCAGTACGTTTTGGGTAGCGCACAACTGTAACAAACTCTATAGACAATTATGTCGCGTCATAACCGCAAAAAAGGTCCAGCGACAAAATCGAAATTTTACAGGAGAAGGTTTTTGTTATTTATTTCTTGTTTAAATTAAGTTAGAGACACATTTTGTTCGAATGCATAAAATGGATCCCATTGCTTTCTCATATCAGTAGAATAACAGCAATTGTTGGCGTTTAAGCTTTTTTGCTGTCATTCTGATGAACTACAGGATACAAAATTGTGTCGGCTGCGATAAAATATTCTTATGGCAAAGGTTTTTTTCATTTATTTAATCATATTTTTTGTAATATATTTCTTTTTAGGTCATTAGGTCATTATTATAACATTTAATTAAAATGTATTATATTTCAGTTTTGTATTAAGAAAATTTTAGCTTAAGCGACAAGCCGCTGTCAGAAAAAATAAACAAACAAATAATGAAAGTGCACTTAAGCTAAAATTTTTTTTTGTTATAAATTCATAACGATACACAGTGTGACCCTCAAATTTTTATAGATGGTTCATATAATGCCAATAAAGTCATTTATAAAAAAACGCCCTATGAAAAACATGTCGCTTGAGCTTTTTTTGCGGTTATCGCTCGGTCTGTTAATTGAGCATTAACATTTTATATGGTTAATTGAGCTCAATTAAGGTGCATGTGTGTGCTCTATGTAAAGGTGATTTTGCTCTAAGTCCTATAAAATATAATCAAAATTTTCTTTTTAATTTTAAATTAAGTAGAATAATAATTTGCAGAAATACAAGCTATTCTCATTGTTAATAACAAATTTCTATTTTCTTTTTGCAGATGTCAGTGGGAAATCAGAATGGTTTGAAGGACCAGAGTGTTTCTTAAATTTTGGACTATTAAATTTTTTCTTTGAAAATGTCAACTTTTTATAAATAATTCTTCCTTTACTCTTGATTTTACAAGTTAAAGCATTTTTAAATATTTAAAATTGATTTTTCAAAACATTTACCTTTTAAGATTTTCATAAAATTTTTAAGCAGTAAAATCCTCAAACCAGTGTTTTAAAAGAAAATACAAAACTATCTGAAAAATATGTATACACACACACACACACACACACACACACACACACACACACACACACACAAATATTGCCTTATTTATGTCTTATTTATTATTTATTTAAATATTTGTCATATTGGATGTATTAATTTATATATAACTGAAAGTTTATTTAAGAAAAATATTTAAAAACTAAAATTCTGCTATTTCTCGCAGAACGTGCCTCAAAATACCAAATGAAAATCGTTCGGTCAGCTCTTCCTGCCACAATCGAAGATCGAACATCGCTCATAGTTGGCACACTGCTTACTTTCAAAATTAAACACAATTCTTGAAATGCGTGTGGCAGAGTAAACCTCCAGTATACATTTTCATAAACAATATATTCGACTTACTTGCTTTGTAAACTACTATTGCATTTTCCTTCTATATTAAAAATAGTTTTGTTATATCTTCAAACCAGTATTTCAAAATTGAAGTTAATTCCTTAACATAGTATTAAGTACAAAATAAGAGAGAACAAAGCTTTCTATAACTTTTAAATTTCAATTCATAAAACTGCATAGAATTTTTTAAAAAATCTATATTTGCTTAAAAGCTTTTAGCTAAAAAAAAGTTACTTCATTACATATATAAATATTTTTTTCAAAAGAAATCATTGTGTGTTAAAGCTAAGAAGTTTAAATTGTAATTTCTGTAGTTTATTTCTTTTTAAGCGAAAATGTTAACGTTAAAATTATAATTTATATATTTTACTGTTTGCCTAAATAAAATACACCCCAGCGCATATATAACTTGCATTCCCTTCCACTAAAAAATAAATAACAAATTAAACTGATTAACAAATCTTTATAAGTACACCAATTTTACTTTCACTCCCTTTTGCTTGTATAATATATAAGTTTAACAACAGAAAAAAAAGGTAAAAACTTACACTGTGTATTTGTTTTAACAATATTTTTATACTTAAAAATATTAATAATCAAAAAATTAACTTAGTTTATTTTTTAGATTCTATTTAATAAATTTCATCGTTATTATTATAAACAATTTGAAAAAAAGAATGAAAAAAACTAGAAAAGGAAAAAACAATTAAACAACATTTTGTTTTAGCAAGTAAAAGTAAACTCTTTATTTCATGTTTTAAACGCAGAAAATTAGAAAATAGAAACCATTTAATAACAATATTGTCGGGCAATGTCATAAAAACGCTACTTATTATATTTAAATAGATGTAAAAGAAAGAAACAAACAACATTTACTAAGAAAATACATTAAAAAAACAAAAACCAACATACAAAAATGTAAACTTTACTTAAGTTAAGTTAGTTAATCGTAAAAATGAGAGGAAAAACCATTATAAAGCCAATAAAAATTACAAAAAATATAAGTGTGTGTTTCATTTCTATAGAAGTAGTCGATTTGTTGAATTTTCATTGCGAAATCCCCTAAAATTGCCAAATAAATTGGATGGACAAAAATGAAAATCAAGTTTTCGATGTGGCAGCACATCGTTTTTTTTTTTCTTTGCAGAGATAATAAGTACATTTTTTAATTAATAGACAAATAAAACATATAAAAACTTAAATTTTCCATTAATACTTCTGTTAGAAATGCATAACATCAGCAAAATCAATATATTTCGCTTAACTATTACATGTGTCTGTGGCGCAGCTATAGTGTGTCTGGCTGGCAATCAGAAGGTTGCGTGTTCAAATCTCCACGTCACAGAAATTCATAGTTGAATTTCAAACGAAATGCAATGCATGGTTAATTGCAATGAAACTCCTTAGCGAATGCACAATACTATGCAATGTTGATGGTGCAGTAGTGAGAGCATCAGACTTGCAGTCAGAAGAACGTGAGTTCAAATCCCCAACAAGAAAGTTGAAAAATAAATTTGTATAAGCTTTACAAATATTAACAAAACCACCCAGCAAGTGCATAATAGTATGCAAAGGTGATGGTGCAGTAGTGAGAGCATCTGCCTTGCAATCAGAAGGACGAGTGTTCAAAACCACCCCACAGAAAAAAAATAAATAAATAAATGAAAAATTAGGAAAATGACCGGACGGCAGATGGCGAGAAATAAAAACCGACAGAGAGACAGACAGAAGAAAAAAGTAAGTGACCGAACGACAGACCGGAGAAATGACAGAGCGACAGACGGAAAAAAATGACAAAACGGCAGACCGAAAAAATGCCAAAACGACAGACGGAAAAAAATGCCAAAACGACAGACCGAAAAAATGCCAAAACGACAGACGGAAAAAAATGACAAAACGGCAGACCGAAAAAATGCCAAAACGACAGACCGAAAAAATGACCGAACGACAGAGGGTGGTGGGTGGAAAACAAAAAAAATGCCGACGGCAAAAAAAAAAAATTTTTGCTGCGCGTCACTTACAGCACGTGGGGGTGGGTGAGATTCGTTTTTCATATCGTTAAAACTCGGAAACTAATCGACCGATTAGCTCGAAAGTAGTCTTAAATAAAAGAGAAAGTCGATATCTATCGATTTATACACAAATCGGATCGAATATCAAGCCACAACGCATGATTTTGCAACCCTAAATTTGAAATTTACGATTTTACGTACCATAGCACGCTGATTTTAGTAAAAATTGCAACGATGGCCAATTTTTTTGTAAATCGCTAGGAAATGCGCATATATGTATATATACACATATATATATGTATATAAATATATATATATATATATATATATATATATATATATATATATTTATATACATATATGCATATATGTATATATATATATATATATATATATATATATATTTATATACATATATGCATATATGTATATATATATATATATATATATATATATATATATACATATATTTATATACATATATATATATATATATATATATATATATATATCTATATATATATACATATATATATATATATATATATATATATATATATATATATATGTATATTTATATACATATATGTATGTGTATATATACATATATGCGCATTTCCTAGCGATTTACAAAAAATTTGGCCATCGTTGCAATTTTTACTAAAATCAGCGTGCTATGGTACGTAAAATCGTAAATTTCAAATTTAGGGTTGCAAAATCATGCGGTGTGGCTTGATATTCGATCCGATTTGTGTGTAAATCGATAGATATCGACTTTCTCTTTTATTTAAGACCACTTTCGAGCTGATCGGTCCATTAGTTTCCGAGTTTTAACGATATGAAAAAAGAATTTCACCCACCCCCACGTGTCGCGCAGCAAAAATATTTTTTTGCCGTCGGCATTTTTTTGTTTTCCACCCACCACCCGACTTTCTCTTTTATTTAAGACCACTTTCGAGCTGATCGGTCCATTAGTTTCCGAGTTTTAACGATATGAAAAAAGAATTTCACCCACCCCCACGTGTCGCGCAGCAAAAATATTTTTTTGCCGTCGGCATTTTTTTTGTTTTCCACCCACCACCCTCTGTCGTTCGGTCATTTTTTCGGTCTGTCGTTTTGGCATTTTTTCGGTCTGCCGTTTTGTCATTTTTTTCCGTCTGTCGTTTTGGCATTTTTTCGGTCTGTCGTTTTGGCATTTTTTTCCGTCTGTCGTTTTGGCATTTTTTTCCGTCTGCCGCTCTGTCATTTTTCCGGTCTGTCGTTCGGTCACTTTACTTATTTCTTCTGTCTGTCTCTCTGTCGGTTTTTATTTCTCGCCATCTGCCGTCCGGTCATTTTCCTAATTTTTCATTTATTTATTTATTTTTTTTCTGTGGGGTGGTTTTGAACACTCGTCCTTCTGATTGCAAGGCAGATGCTCTCACTACTGCACCATCACCTTTGCATACTATTATGCACTTGCTGGGTGGTTTTGTTAATATTTGTAAAGCTTATACAAATTTATTTTTCAACTTTCTTGTTGGGGATTTGAACTCACGTTCTTCTGACTGCAAGTCTGATGCTCTCACTACTGCACCATCAACATTGCATAGTATTGTGCATTCGCTAAGGAGTTTCATTGCAATTAACCATGCATTGCATTTCGTTTGAAATTCAACTATGAATTTCTGTGACGTGGAGATTTGAACACGCAACCTTCTGATTGCCAGCCAGACACACTATAGCTGCGCCACAGACACATGTAATAGTTAAGCGAAATATATTGATTTTGCTGATGTTATGCATTTCTAACAGAAGTATTAATGGAAAATTTAAGTTTTTATATGTTTTATTTGTCTATTAATTAAAAAATGTACTTATTATCTCTGCAAAGAAAAAAAAAAACGATGTGCTGCCACATCGAAAACTTGATTTTCATTTTTGTCCATCCAATTTATTTGGCAATTTTAGGGGATTTCGCAATGAAAATTCAACAAATCGACTACTTCTATAGAAATGAAACACACACTTATATTTTTTGTAATTTTTATTGGCTTTATAATGGTTTTTCCTCTCATTTTTACGATTAACTAACTTAACTTAAGTAAAGTTTACATTTTTGTATGTTGGTTTTTGTTTTTTTAATGTATTTTCTTAGTAAATGTTGTTTGTTTCTTTCTTTTACATCTATTTAAATATAATAAGTAGCGTTTTTATGACATTGCCCGACAATATTGTTATTAAATGGTTTCTATTTTCTAATTTTCTGCGTTTAAAACATGAAATAAAGAGTTTACTTTTACTTGCTAAAACAAAATGTTGTTTAATTGTTTTTTCCTTTTCTAGTTTTTTTCATTCTTTTTTTCAAATTGTTTATAATAATAACGATGAAATTTATTAAATAGAATCTAAAAAATAAACTAAGTTAATTTTTTGATTATTAATATTTTTAAGTATAAAAATATTGTTAAAACAAATACACAGTGTAAGTTTTTACCTTTTTTTTCTGTTGTTAAACTTATATATTATACAAGCAAAAGGGAGTGAAAGTAAAATTGGTGTACTTATAAAGATTTGTTAATCAGTTTAATTTGTTATTTATTTTTTAGTGGAAGGGAATGCAAGTTATATATGCGCTGGGGTGTATTTTATTTAGGCAAACAGTAAAATATATAAATTATAATTTTAACGTTAACATTTTCGCTTAAAAAGAAATAAACTACAGAAATTACAATTTAAACTTCTTAGCTTTAACACACTATGATTTCTTTTGAAAAAAATATTTATATATGTAATGAAGTAACTTTTTTTTAGCTAAAAGCTTTTAAGCAAATACAGATTTTTAAAAAAATTCTATGCAGTTTTATGAATTGAAATTTAAAAGTTATAGAAAGCTTTGTTCTCTCTTATTTTGTACTTAATACTATGTTAAGGAATTAACTTCAATTTTGAAATACTGGTTTGAAGATATAACAAAACTATTTTTAATATAGAAGGAAAATGCAATAGTAGTTTACAAAGCAAGTAAGTCGAATATATTGTTTATGAAAATGTATACTGGAGGTTTACTCTGCCACACGCATTTCAAGAATTGTGTTTAATTTTGAAAGTAAGCAGTGTGCCAACTATGAGCGATGTTCGATCTTCGATTGTGGCAGGAAGAGCTGACCGAACGATTTTCATTTGGTATTTTGAGGCACGTTCTGCGAGAAATAGCAGAATTTTAGTTTTTAAATATTTTTCTTAAATAAACTTTCAGTTATATATAAATTAATACATCCAATATGACAAATATTTAAATAAATAATAAATAAGACATAAATAAGGCAATATTTGTGTGTGTGTGTGTGTGTGTCTGTGTGTGTGTGTGTGTGTCTGTGTGTGTGTGTCTGTGTGTGTGTGTGTGTGTGTGTGTGTGTGTGTGTGTGTGTGTGTGTATGTGTGTGTGTGTGTGTGTGTGTGTGTGTGTGTGTATACATATTTTTCAGATAGTTTTGTATTTTCTTTTAGAACACTGGTTTGAGGATTTTACTGCTTAAAAATTTTATGAAAATCTTAAAAGGTAAATGTTTTGAAAAATCAATTTTAAATATTTAAAAATGCTTTAACTTGTAAAATCAAGAGTAAAGGAAGAATTATTTATAAAAATTTGACATTTTCAAAGAAAAAATTTGACATTTTCAAAGTCCAAAATTTAAGAAACGCTCTGGTCCTTCAAACCATTCTGATTTCCCACTGAGATCTGCAAAAAGAAAATAGAAATTTGTTATTAACAATGAGAATAGCTTGTATTTCTGCAAATTATTATTCTACTTAATTTAAAATTAAAAAGAAAATTTTGATTATATTTTATAGGACTTAGAGCAAAATCACCTTTACATAGAGCACACACATGCACCTTAATTGAGCTCAATTAACCATATAAAATGTTAATGCTCAATTAACAGACCGAGCGATAACCGCAAAAAAAGCTCAAGCGACATGTTTTTCATAGGGCGTTTTTTTATAAATGACTTTATTGGCATTATATGAACCATCTAGAAAAATTTGAGGGTCACACTGTGTACCGTTATGAATTTATAATAAAAACAATTTTGAAAGTGCACTCAACACTTTCAATATTTGTTTGTTTATTTTTTCTGACAGCGGCTTGTCGCTTAAGCTAAAATTTTCTTAATACAAAACTGAAATATAATACATTTTAACTAAATGTTATAATAATGACCTAAAAAGATATATATTACAAAAAATATGATTAAATAAATGAAAAGAACCTTTGTCATAAGAATATTTTATCTCAGCCGACACAATTTTGTATCCTGTAGTTCATCAGAATGACAGCAAAAAAGCTTAAACGCGAACAATTGCTGTTATTCTACTGATATGAGAAAGCAATTGGATCCATTTTATGCATTCGAACAAAATGTGTCTCTAACTTAATTTAAACAAGAAATAAATAACAAAAACCTTCTCCTGTAAAATTTCGATTTTGTCCCTGGAGCTGTTTTTGCGGTTATGCCGCGACATAATTATCTATAGAGTTTGTTACAGTTGTGCGCTACCCAAAACGTACTGAATAAAGTTATACAGTGGTCAGATATACATTTTTAATTGAGTTAATATTCAATTTATTGAATTAATTATTTACATGTTGACACACACACACACAATTAACTTAATTCAATTACCGTGTAACATCTGAAATTCCAAATTGTATATGTTCATGAGGACCAAAGTTCAAATCTGGTAATTTTTAATTTTATTTTATTATTATTATACTTTTTATTTTTCAATTAAGCAATAAATACAATATTGCGATTTACATTTGCAATTCCACATAATATTTAAATAATTTGATATTTATTGATTGATTTTCTATGGAAAATTTAACTCAATAACGCTTAACGTCTGAACATGATATTAGTCGAGCTTTAATACTTTAAATGGATAAACAACTTGAAATCAAGTTTGTAATATTAAAGTTTTTACCAATTTGAATATTAAAATATAAAATAAAAAGAAATAATTTCCAGATTTGAACTCAAGACCTTCATGAACATAACCCATTTAGTAGCTTAATTCTCATACGATAATAGAGTTAAGTTGATTGAACAGGAAAATAATTAAGTAAAGAGAGTGAATATTGACTTAATTAAAAAATATTCCTGAATACCGTATTAGATTTCATTGTTTGGCTACTTAAATGACCCAATAAACGTACCTTCTGAGCATATCATTGCCTGCGTTGTCATGCATCTGTTTGATGCGCATTCAGATAATACAAAAAAGAATAATAATAATAATAATAATAATAATAATAATATACTTAAGTTTCAAAGTTCTTGGTGTCTTTTCAGATATGATGCAGTAAAAAAAACCCATCTTACATGTTTTGTTGGCATCTTAGGCTTCTAACCACAGTATAACAAATTCTGTAAAAATATTTTATAAATCTTAAAAAAATCGTTTTATAAAATGAAATAAACTCACATAAAAGCGATTAAATTAGACACGGCAAACACTTCACGGAACGGGAAAATGGCACCGGATAAGAATTTATCCTTTTTTTTTTGTATGTCACCAGCTGCGCAATTGGTTGACAAATACTAAGAACGGAAAATATTTTGCCTGCAAAAGAAAATTTTAAATTGAAATTAAAAAAATTATATAAATAGCTTCCAAATCCACATACTTACTCAACTTCTCTTCGGCCACAGTAGTGGACCCAGTCGTTTTAATGGCAACATCTCTCAAGGAGGCAAACATGTCCACTATGCCTCAAGCATCAAAAAAGGCGGTGTCCTTGGAAAAAGCCTAAGAAAAAATTATTAAATTTTATAGAAAACTTATAAAAACATTATAAACAATTTAAAAAAAAATTTTAATTACAAACTTTTAAAAACATATTTTCCTCTTAAGAAAATTTCAATTTCGGCTTTTGTTTCATTAAATGAAAAATTCATTAAATGAAACATATTCAATAAATGATATCTAATCTGATAGAGGCAGCTTCGAGAAGATGGCCGTTATCAATTATAAAAATTATGAAGTCTCCATTGTGTTTCCAGATTTTCGCAGCTTCTAACCAATGGGTAACCTGAAAATGGTTAACGGGGTGTGCATGTTAATACTTGGCAGATAAGAGTTTGTGCTTAATAATCGTGATTTGTTAAAATATCACTCTTACCCGCAATCAAAACGAAATTCCATTGAATGTCTGATGAAATGCTTTACGGTATTTCATTTCAGTTTAAGCAAAGTTCCGAATCCGTTATCCACAAAAGCTTAGCCGATATTTGGTTGAGTGGCTGATGAAGCTACACACTGAAATATATTAAGAAAAATAAAATTCGTTAAGAAACTGAAGAGAATATTGAAAGTACATAATTTGCAATTATAGATAAGGAAACTTATTAAAAAAATTTTTGAAATATTTTTGTTCTTATAAATGATATATAACCTTCCGTTTTTCTAAAACTTTCTTTCGTTCCCCCTTCACTATGTCAGGAATTTCATAAATAATGTATTTGAAAAAGTAGAGAGCCTATTTTTTAGTTTATAAGAAAAATTTTAAATTTCACAAGAAAACGACTTTCTTAAAATTTAAAAATGGCGTCAGGAAATCGAAGTTATTTTCTTATTTGTTTATTATGATTGAAATAAAAAGAAAAAAAAAAGAGCCAAATTAAAAAAAAGCCTTTATAATGTCGTTCTCTTTTCTACATAAAGATGCTACATTTTCCGCACTTTTTCACTTTTTAATGGAAAATGGACACGTTGTGTCATTTGAATATATAGAACCTTTTAAAAATGTAACAAGAAACTATTCGGCAAAAAATTATTTCGGCTTTAACTTTCGCCCAAACTGTTATTTCTTAAAAAAAGGAAGTGAAAATATTTTACACTTTTTCTAGAAAAGAGAGCGCCATTTATATGGAAAAACAAGTTTCACACAATTATTTTGCCCGTAGTTTTGATAATAATATTTTATAAAGAAGAGGAGAGAAGAGGCAAAATTTTGTTATCGCACGAGGTAGACTTTGAGCATCGTCGACATCCCTGGAAGATGACTGGCTGTACGAGTTTAGGAAAGTTTTCTTTAATTTCTTTTCAATGGAGTAGGAGAGTTAGTGTTTTATAAAAAAGAAGTTATACAAGACATTTAACTTTTATCCTGTCTGTGAAAGGCTTTGAGCAGTTTTTCTTGTTGTATCTGTCGTATACAAAATTATTTAATTTATTATAACCAAAATGGGACGAAAAAAAATTGTGAGTATCGAGTATTCACGCCTTTTGGCTTCCTTCGTAAATTGTGCTTTTGATTATTTGCTTTGTATTTTTTCGGTCAACCCTTATAAATGCTTCTTCGTACATCTTTTTTTTAAAGAATTTTTATTAAAGTCCGTTCTTGTTGTAGTTGAGTGCAATAGTAACGGGGTTTTCAATAGGAGTTATTCCTTTTCAGTATCATCAACATTAAAGATTTTTTAACTTTATTCCCACTATTCTGTTATTCGTTGTCAACAAAATTAAGAATAGGACAATAATCCACTCGCTGTAATAGCCTCTGACTATTCTTTAAGCCATAAAAAACGGCAGGAGACTTTTGAAAACAGTCAACTGCTTTAGGAAATGAGCACGTCAGTGGCCTATTTTAGATATTGTCTTGAGGTAACGTTGAGAATTAGTTACAGAATAAAAACGGATTTCATGTATCTGGTAAAACTTCTGCTTCAAAAGAGTGGAAGTTTTAAGGACATACACCGAAATTGTTTCATTAATCTATTGCAAAAAGTTGCCCTCTTCTAGGACATTTCTTCTTTCCGCAAAGAAAATTTAAAATTTTACAAATTGGGAAATCATCGGCTTTGCCACTTTTTGAAAGGATCGAGGAAGCTTCCGTGAATACTTTTGAGGAGCTGTCACTACATCTGCATGTGGGTGTATGTGTGAGTATGTGACCCAATAATTTTGGATCGGTGATGTATCAGTTTCGATCGACAAGAGTCAAACTGCTGATGTTCTAGAAAATTTTACCTTAAATGGCCTGTGAATTGGAAACGATTGGAGCCGGTCAATGTGAAGAAAAATATATATATTTTTATAAGTGTATTTTTTTAATAACCGCCGCAAACCGGATCAAAATCAATCCGTGATATATCGTGAACGAAGAATATTTGAAAAATGTGATTTTATCGGGAGTCCCCTTTAGGATCAATCGTTTTATCAATTTTGATAGTCCCTAATATTATATGGAATTATTAATTATTTTTTCAATATTTCTCCACGCGTTTGTGTGACTTTTTCAGGTTTGAGGGTGCTGTTGGCTGACGTACTAAGACACCAGACTACGATGCCTTAGGTCCCGAGTTCTACTCCGCGCTCGGTCATCAATTAGATGTCGAATTTTTTTGATCTGTATTAATGCAGAAGTGTGTTAATTGTTGTCGGCTTGTCTCAATGACGAAGGCATAGCACTGGTCGCTTAACACCGTCATGTACTAAAAGAGCGGAGTACAGCATCCGCTTCTTCGGTGTCTGCAGCAAAAAATTCATCAACGAAGTAAAAATTGCTACAACTAATTTTCTATCTTCTAATCTAGCCTCTTAACACTATCTCCTCCTTTCCCAGTTCCCAGCGCAATGGACTGCATATGTAGGGGTTGACCCTTAAGTGCAGGTCCTACTAAAAAAAATATTCTATTTAGCGGATTTTTCATATTAAAGTGGAATTCGCGAGCAAAAATACTTAAAATTCCTATATTTGATATGTCCACAAATAAAGTGACAAAACTGTCACACTATTCCAATAGGCTGCAGTTGGCAAACAAAGTTCTTGTTTTGAAAAACCCGTTAATTTAGTTTTTTGTTTTTAATTCACACAAAAAATGTCAATGTTGTAATTTATTTGTGTTTTTCTCTTTATGTGTTGCTGTCTTTTATTATTTTTTGTTGTTGTTTTACATTTGTTTATCCGCAAAGAATGTTGTTATCCTTTTTATTTTCTACGGCTTGTTTTCCCCCTTTTTTTTTAGTTTTTGCTGGATAAGTGCAAGTAAGTGAAATAGTGTTTGTATGTGCTGGAGTCCTTGATGTTTTGCCATTTTAGTTTTCTTTTCCATTTTTTTTTGCTCTTGTTCTTCCTATGATCCCCGTGTATTTTGTCAATTTAAGTGTTGACATATAAAATAAGTTTTTATGCTTTTGTTGTAAAATAATGACCCTCATCATCACCATAAAAGGTTTTGTTGTTATAGTTGTTGCTATTGTTGCTTTAACTATTATTATTATTATTATGGTGTGTCCTTATGTTCCCGTAATGTAGCAGACAAGTGTAGTAAGGATTCCTTTTTTTGTTGTTGTTGCCGTTAGAACATATTGTGTGGAACATTTATTAAACTCTTATATGCCAAAAGAAGTTCATTCAACTTTTGCGTAGAATAAGAAATTATTGCTGGACACGTAAATGCACAAAAGTCTGTGTTAAGAAAGGAGAGATTTAAAATTGATTTTAAGTGGCCAAATCAACAGATCTCACCGGAGAATTTATATTTAAATTTTCATGGCTTCTTTTCATTCATAGCAAGTGCTAAGAGAGAAACGATTTACGTAATTGATTTGTGTCGCTGAACATATTAAATATTGTACAATAAAGAATGTCTTTAAAGGGGAAAATATAACAGTTGCACTTTCAGTGTAATTGAATCCACTCCTGAATAGATTTACTGTAACAAGTGGAGTGATCGTTAAAAAAAGATCATGAATGCCAAATAGTAGCGGGCAGCCACTTAAGCTAAGCAACCATAATTGATAGTTTCCAGAGCTTTTGCATTCTTACTGTGGCTGTTCGCCGCTATCGAATGCTATCGTTCGTTCGAATAAATAATTGGGGGATTCACACTGTTGTCATAAAGTCATAAGTCATAAAATAATAGCACGAAATATATGAGACGCGTGAACAACCCGTCATAACTTTGTATGCTATTTCAAACATCGATCAGCTGACAAGATAACAACACATTTGATATGATCTGAATACATTTTGTTTTGCGGCGGCATACGGAAAAATGTTCTATGGCTGCCAGTTAAGTACGTTAAATAACAAAAAATTTTCACTTGTATAGATTTAGTTTTTGCGATTTAGTTCTCTTTAAATTTTTAAATTTTTTATAAAAATTTGATTTAATGTACAGACTTAAAGGTATCAATATATTTTTTAGCCGTGTCTTAGTCGTGAATCACATATAAGTAACGACGACAATCGTATACTATCGCCGTCTCGCATAAAGTTTTTCAGCCGTTCGACTCAGATCTCTAGAGCGCTATTTTAGGACCAAAACAAAAAATACCTGAATGGATGCTATTATTTTATGACTTTTTTGTAAGCAGCACAACAACAACATTAAAAATTATCTAAAATATTATGACCAAATAGCACACAGTGTGAATACCCCAAATATTTAAAACAAAAATAATTTAAAAAAATGTCATTTTTGCTTTTCCTAAAATTGTTTTCAGATCATAAAACAAATATTTAGAAGAACCCAAATAAAAAAGTTTATTTGCTGTAATAACAGACAAGTTAATCTGATGTTATAATTAATTGCGGCACCTTCTGCAAGTTGTTGTGGTACAGAAGCATAATAAATAATTTTGAAATCCAAATGATTTATTAATCAAAGATCTACTTTTCGTAAAACAATAGCCAAATATAATCATATATAATATATAGGAGTTGAATGAGGATTCATGACCATAATTTACCCATGAGAAGAGAAACGATCTTTTGTAGGAAGTCACCAAGTTCCCATCATCAGTTCTCCAGTGTAACTTTATTTAACACTAGACAGTCAACCATTTCTTGTTATAGAATATGTCTGCACGTGATATGCTGAGTTTCTAACTGAATGTTATTGTATTTTTCTGCATAATTCATAGATTTGAGATTTTGTTTGATTTCATTTAAAACAAACCGTTTTCAATATGAAAATTTAGACATTTAAGTAAAAGTGCATAAACCACTGACACCCCTACATCCTGGCATAAAAACAATTTAGACTTTATTAAACAATTGTTATTGTTTTCGTACAATCTAGTAGTCGATGTGGATAACTGGGAGTGCTATTTATAATGTGCGTACGTAATGCGATATTTAGTTGAAAGTGAAAATTATGTTGGAAAACAAAACAATATGTAACTTTAGCTGCCATAAACAGGACATTTTCTTTAGCATATGTCCTTTTTATTCCTTGCATTGTTGTTTGCTTGTTTATTTTCATGTTTGTGTTGACATTCAGATCCGAAAAACCGTATCAACAAACCAAAATAATCATCATCCCTGCCAAACAATATACAACGCGTGTTGGGTATCGCATGTCCTTTGAGAGAGGGAGAGAATTTAGTGCAGCAATAAGAAGAGTACAATATCAATTTCAATATCAATAAAATATAACATTACAAAATTAAATTAATTTTATATCATGTGTGTCCTGCGTGTTTGTATGTCAAGCGGGCGATTCCCTACTGTTTAATGTTTTCTTCCTTATTGCTTTTGTTTCCTTGTATCCTGTGGTTAGATTGATGTGAGTGTATTGCGCTTTAGTTCAATTGCATTTTTATAGGTATTCGATGACGAATCCGTTGAGTGCCTAGTACTCGTATCCTTTTCGTAAATATATATTGAAACATTTTGTATAAATTCTATATTCTTTTAAACAATTAGCCAGATGTAAAAGATTGAGTAGGCAAAATAAAAATATGCATAAAAACTAAGCAAATGTTTTTATCCTTAATATCAATATAATAATCAATTCCAATTATCCTTAAGAGACAAACAGCATTTATCTTTCACATGGCACACAAATCGTCTGACATTAAAAGAAGTTTAAGAAATTCTCAATAAATTGTTAAAACACTAAAAAATTATTTGAATTCATACTCTAACAGAAAAGTAATTTTAATGCGATCAAAAAAGACAGTAAATATAAAACATCCTCGTCACAGTGCACCCATTCAAATCAAAATTAAAATTAATTTTGTAAATTGATTCTTCAAACAACTAAAAGCGAAAACTATTTCATGAGTCCGAATTGGAATTGACAATTGTTTTGCTAACGTGGCCATATTTTCAGTACCCTTGAATTAAACTTCCAAGAATATTTCTAAAGATACTCAAAACTTGAACTAATTTGGAGTACTTTGAAGGCTGGTACAACACAAGGTAACGTTCAATACAAAATTAAAGTAATGAATGCAAAAGTTTCTATGAAAAAAATTTTGAAAAGCATAAAATTTACAATGAATGCATTAATGGCTTTTGCAACCCGGTAACATTCAGCACAAAATATTCTATAAATACTTTTTTAAAAGCATTAAGTTCAAAATAAATTGAAATGCTTAAACAGCTGTTTGCAGCAAGGCAAAATTTAATATGTGCAATATTTATGTAACGTTCAATACAAAATTCCATAAAAAAAAAAATAAAAAAAAAAATATATATATATATATATATATATATATATATAAATAGTTACAGATAAGATTAAAGTTCATTATGAACTTTAACATTACTGACAGTTACAGCAAGTTAACGTTCAATACGAAATCATGGTAACGTTCCATACAAAATTTCTTTAAGCCCTTTTTACCTAAAAATGCAAAAGTATTGAAACTAATTCAAATGCTATAGCAAGGTAACGTTCAATACGTAAGCAAGGTAACGTTCAATTCAAAGTATATATGAACACATAAATATGAACGCTAGAGCATGAGGACCTTCCGTAACAAGATAATGTTCAATACAAAATTTTTATGAACTCTCTTATATATGTTTCAAGGTTAAAATTGACAAATGGTGGCTGCAGCAGGTCAGCATTTAATAAAGAATCTAAGTAACATTCAACACAAAATATTTCTATGGGCTCTTCTATATATGCATAGAGGTCAAAATGAATTGGAAGAAAATTGTTACTCTCCGCTGAAGCAAGGTAACGTTCAACACAACAATTTCTACAAACTCCTGTAGGTCAGAATAAAGGTTAATATGAATCGAAATGCATTAAATGGATGCTGCAGCAAGGTAGCGTTCAATACAACAATTTCTATGAACATTTTAGAAAAGTAGGAACCATTCCCTTAGTCCTGGGTTCAAGACTAAAAAACAAAATGCATTATTCGCTTCTGCAACAAGGTAAACTTTAATATAAAACATAAATTTAAATGCATTAAACGGTGCTGCAAGGTAACATTCAATACAAACACTTTTCGAAATCCAACATCAAAATAAATTGAATTTCATTACTGAATGCTACTTCACGTTTTGATTCAGAACTCAAAAACATCTTTGAAACTTTGTTAAATACCAAATTAATTAATAAGGCACCAAAAGTTTTGTAATCACCCTCGTTTTTGCAATATTGGCAAATGACAACGTCTGTAAACAAAGAATAAATCTAGTAGATACAATCAAATAGAACTGAAAAATGAAAGTTTTACTTTAAATCGAACAGCGAAAGAAAAACTGTTTGAATAGAGCAACGGAAGTAATCAGCCACAACACATCAGTAGACGAGTTTGTGAAAATAGACGACCGAATGAATGGACAGGATTCATATGAAGTCGCTCATGTTTGTCGTACACGTTCACACGCAGTAATTTATGCAGGGAAAATCGATAATAAATCGGTCCAGCAATATGGATATATACCGCTCCAGAGCAAAGCATTGCAATGAAACCTTAAAGGGCGATAATGGTGAGAGTACATTTTGAGGTAAAAAATCGTATAAATGCCATTAAGTCGGGAAATATGGCAGGCCTGCTAACGGTGTTACCAGATTAATTGTGAGAATGATTGAAATATTTACAGGAATTTAATATTTGATTGATTAAAATTTTTGATATAACAAAAACTATTTTATTTTAAAAATATTAATTTTCATTTGTATAGCAAACAATTTGCTTTATTTTTACTAAAAAAAAACATTTTATTTAATAACCGAACATTCATTAATAAGAAATTACTGAAATCTGCTTTACTACAGATATCCTGTTGCGTGGAGAAATTATTAGATAACAATTTATCATGGGATTGAGTTTTAAAGGCCCTAAAACTTTTCAAACTACAAAAGTTTAATTTAAAAAACCAAAAACCATCTACTGGATACGTGGACATGTCAAGAATGGCAAGGAAATAATAACATATGAAAGCGAAAACTGGCTTTTCAACAATAAAAAGCCATTAATCATTGCAGCACAATTCGAAAAATCCATCCATCTTTCCATTCGTGCAGCATTGCGGGGGATTAAAACATGTCTGATGAAAAATTCAATGAAATCAAGTCAATATGAAAAGAAAAGAATTGAATTGAAACAGCAAGTGTGGCATGATTGCCAGCATGGGCGTACTCTCAAAGGGGAGAAAGGCATAAAGTATTTGACAGTTCCCCAACTTTTATAAAGCGAGATGAATTTGAGTATTTTTTGGTAACTTGAATCAGATGCAGGCGCATCTGATTGCAAGACAAAAAATAAATAATTAACAGCAACTGGTATGTGGATTTTTTATAGTCGTACAAAATTCTTGCTGAATAGTGAAATATGAAATACAATGAACACTAAATTCGTCAGCTTAAAATGGAAAGAAAAATAATCCCACGTTTTTTTTTTTTTGGCAAAATTAATGGAAAATAATTTAATAACAAATAAAAGGCAGAGGTGATGAGTTTTTGAAATTGTGAGAGAGAGAAAAAAAGGAATGCAACAAAGAAAACGGCAACAGGTCTTGTGAATGAAACGTCACATGAGATGATTTGATGAAGAGAAACCGGAAAATGATTGATTGATGGCTTAAATTTCAATTCAACAGTTGTTAACATTTTCTCTTTATTAACGTTTATAAGCGATTCGTGTGGAAAATTTATTTACTTTGAAATATTTTCCCAACTTTAAAAATCAAAGACTGCTGGTAGCACTGACGTCAGTACTCAATACTGGCACTGCCCCAGACTTTCAAAGTCATTCGGCAAATTTAACAGAAAAATCATAATATTATAATAAAAATTTTCTAAATAAATTAAAAAAGAATCAAGATTTTTTTTGTTACTGTACAGTTTTGGTAAGTTTTATAAGACAAACTGCACAACAGCTGTTGTTGATTTTATGCTAAACTGTTATACTTTACAACTCGCATTAAAATAAAAACTATTGCGCTTTAATTACAAAACAACTGCCCTGATTTTTTTACAAATAAATAAATTCAGGATTTAGGAATAAGATTTGTTTGTTACTGTACAGTTTTGGTAAGTTTTATAACACAAACTGCACAACAGCTGTTGTTGATTTTCTGCTAAACTGTTATACTATACAATTATCATTGAAATAAAAATTATTACACTTTAATTATAAAACAGATACACTGTTTTTTTCCAAATCTTAAAAAAAGCAACAAAGTGATCAATAAAGGCTTAAGAAAGCCTACTTAAAAGCAGTTTAACAATTGTTCAGTTTCAACCAACAACATTTTGTTTGTCTAAACCAGGATTTAACAGTTGGTTTTAACTAGGAACCGACATGTCTATGCATGATTTTCTTCACAAATTTTCAAGGATAATTTTTCGCATAACAACTAAGAGAAATAGCACTTTAGAAACCAGCGCATAATAAAAACCTATTATTTATATTTTGAAAAATTTTTTAGACTATTTGTCGGACCTTAATTTTATATATTTGAAATTTCTTATACTGCAATTTGTTGTAATAAAAATATTACTTTCTTTAATCTCCAATCCAGTATCGATATGGCTGATATTTCTTTTTGATTATCGGTATCGTATAATTTTAACGTTATAAAACCTTCGACTGGTTAAGACCTATTACATAAGATAATTATGAATACAAAAAATTAAATAAAATGACAACAACACAGTTGTAATTAAAGTCAAGTATAAGACTTTAAATACATCAGAAATAAAAACTTTAACTGCGATGTTAGAAGAAAAGCCTTGAGGATGTAATCTTGGAAATCTCTTTGAGTTTCTGAAATTAATAGGAGAGGAAAAATAAATTTCTAGGACGACTAATTTCTAATTGAAAAAGTTGTTTTTCTTTTACACATAATTTTTGTTCATCTCAAAGTGTTTTGAAGTTCTAAGAAAAATTAAACCAAATCGAGTAAAATAAAGGAAAATGAGCAGAAGTATTTAAGAGATTAAAAATATTTAATGATTATTCTGTGCATGAAAATATTTTGGAATGGGTCCGAATATGCAAAGCAGAAAATGGTTACCATTTGCGAGACATCATTTTTCAAAATTCAATTTAAGAAAATAAAAAATTATTCATCTTTATATTGAAAAGTTAAAAATAGGATTTTATCAGATGGATAGATTGCTTTCCATTATTACATCTGTAATTCAGAACAATTTGCAGCGTAGGAAATTTCCAATATATAAAATTAAGAATGCATTGCATTAAAGTCTATGGCAAAATTAGCATAGACAAAATTATTTTTCAAAATAGTAATCAAAGATTTGATATTATGCGCTGGTTTCTAAGCGATAATCTACAGGGTGGATGAACCTACTAACAAATTTAATGGAACGTTTATGCCCCTGATGTTGCACTAAATTTACGCCATAGTTTTAGGAGCAGAAACAAAAATTGTTTTCTTAATAATTGTGTAGTAAGATGTGCTGTAAGAAGCGCCTTAAAGTAGTAACTCATGGATGGTCGGGTACTACCTCATTTGAAAGAAAATTAAATCGTATTTTATGAGGGAGTTGTAAAACCAAAATCGTTAACTCCCTCGCTTTCAATAAAGTTATTTTTTATAAAAATATACTTTACAAGCAAGTGATCATTAAGTCTTGAACAAATAAATGAGCTGTAACCTCTTCGGTCATTTTAATATTATTATTAATATTATTATTACTGTTATTATTATTGTTATTATTATTATTACTATGATTATTATTATTATCATTCCTCTAGTACATCCTTATTGACTTTAGTGCTAAGAAAAATCTTCAGGCTTAAATTATGAACTGACCTTGTATTCAATATTTCACTCTAAAGTTGGGTACAACTTCAAACGCTCAGTTTTGCCAAAAACCTCTGGTCAAACTCATGTAATTTAAATGGGTTTGACCAAAGGCTTTCGGCAAAACTGAGCGTTTGATGAAGTCTGACCCAACTCTATTTCACTCCCGCTACGAAATCGGAAAATTTTTAAAAATCGGCAAGTTATTGGTTTTACCCAGTTATGAAAAAACCAAGTTATCATAAAATCTCGACGTTTTGACGTCCTGGGAAGCTTCCCGGACTAATTCTGGGAACCCGTCACCATGTCTGTACGCGTGTGGGTGCATGTGTATGTGTGTGTATGTGACCCGCTTATAACTTTGGATCGGCTTGATCGAGTTCAACCTATTATATAGCGTTCTAAAGTTGGGTTTCCGGCGAATTTGTACCGATGCTAGCCGGTAGGCTTCAATCAATTTTAAAAAACTTGGAAGAATACTTTAAAGCTACAACAGGGAGTTGCCACACTCATAATTTATTTTTGCACCAGGTACTGCGTTATTTAACGGATATATTTTTAGATTTTTCTTAATTTTATTTGCATAATAAAAAATTCAATATAATAATAATTAATGGTGTTACCTCAGCGCCTTAAAGGCATTTGCTGAGGCAATCCAAAATCGAGCGATAAGAGTCGCGTTACTGTTTTCTTAAATTTGCACGGAAGTGATACAAAAATAAACTCAATTTCCTGAAGTTTGAAATTTTAATTTGTTTTTAAAAATTGTTGGCAGACAGTAACTGCATGACTGTTACTTTTCCTTAAAAATAAGTTTGACAACTCAACCTCAATTTTCGCCAACCGATTGAGAACGAAATTGAATTAATCTTTAATATTTGTCACATAAGATTTCCTCCATTCAGTGCTTTGACACTACAAGTCATAAATTTATCTTTAACTTAAAAACACAATTAATTACAAGCCCAGTACACATTTATTCCACCGACGGCCCACCCTGCCTCATTAAAGTGTCAATTACATTTTAGGAATTTTTGTTATGCGCGTATGTAATTTCATATATTCATGCGATAGTTTCACATTTCACGTTACACATTTTGACACATTTTCATTTCGAATTTCAACAATACAAATCATTATAATGTGACACAATAACGAAAATATTTGTATGCCTTTGCTGGCAGCAGACAAGAAGACATCCTAAGGATTCCTTTAAGTACAAAGAAAAGAAAAAATTTTAATAGACAAGTGAAATAATGTGTTGATATTTGGGGGGCTTCATTTATTAGGGGTTCTCTCCCAGCTGTCATTTTACTATAAGTAAACTAATCAATATTATCACTAACGCTTACAAATAAACCAACAAGAAAAGAAAATGAACTAACAAAGACAAAATTAAATGAATGGCTGCATAATGAGAAAGTGAGTGACAAGTAGAGACTCCATATGTTCGGTTATAATATCCAACGATGAGTGTCTATTGTTTTCCAGAGGCTTAAGCGAGAATAAAGGATATTATTATTATTTCCAAAGTTCCGGAAGTTTATAATAAAAGAACTTTTATTGTTAAGCAAAATATAATTCCTATATTTTCCTCTTCAGCTGTTTGTCAGGGTAGTTTTTGCTGACAGCATGTGTATCATGGGCTACACGGGGATGAGGTGTCTGATGCCGCTGTAACAAGTTTATTTTCATAAGGATGTATTAATCATAAAATTGAATACGAGTGTGGCTGTTAATAAAATCATTATTGGATTTTGTGCTTAATTTTGTTATACACCAGGCCCTATCTTAACTTGTGCTGTGTTATTTATTTATTTAAACTTGTAAAAAAAATTTCTTTTTTTGAAAGAAAAACTCTGTGCTCGAAAAGAAATTTTGTAGCATGTTTCATATTATCATTGGGAAACATTTTTCTTAGTACTTAATCATATTTTTAAATAAAAATAAAAACGTCGCGTACATCAATGGCGAAGTGTATTCTCCGAACAAATAATTTTATGTCATTTGAAGAGGATGATATACAGATAATTATATGAACTTTCTGTATGGCATCAATTAATAATTTAATTAGCAGATTTATAAAAGTTTCTGCTTTTTAAAAGATGTCTTTGAAATAAAATTTGGAAATTGAGTTAACGTCCTCTAAACTCAGGGGACGCAATTCTGTTTACGAGGCCTGAATTTCGTAAGCAGTTACTTTAAATGCAACTCTGCTGTCAAAGTTTGAACCAGCGCCGGCATTTAGATCAGACTACATGATAAATTTGAAGGAAATGCACAAGATCAGACTTGCGAAGTCAGTAGGGCCGATATCCATAAATTGGGCTACGAACTACCCGAAACCATCCAGCATATTATATAGACTTATTTCCTTACCTAAAGAAATGATTCGGCGATGAGAGATTTTGGGTCGAATGAATTAATCATAAAAGAAATAAACGTCTTTTTGGAGGGCCTTGAAAAAGCCTATTATTTTGAATGACTACAAAATATTAGAAAAGCGCTGAAATAATTGTATGACTCCTGATAACAAAATGCTTGAAGGAAGTGATAAATAGAGGGCCGTAGGCAACTGCGTTGAATACATTTTGCGGAGGAAGAAAAGGCAACGTTATATTCCACACCTATTAATCCTCAGTATAATCAATTAGAAGCACCACAATGGCGGACCCAGACATGGGCAAATAAAGAGAGTCCTTTTTCAGGAAGATGTTTCCTCACTCGCCAAAAAAAAAAAAAATATACAAGAATTCTAAGTCCCGATGAGGTAACTTTAAATTTTGCGTGAGAGGTATTGAGAAACTTGCAGGGTAATACAAAAGTTTCGGAATGCAAATTCGTGCGGATTTTCAAAAATCTCAGCGAAGATATTTTGCTGAGAAAAATCGCAACCTATTCCACTTTATAAACTAAAATTAATACAGCAAAAATTATGTTTAAAATAACGACTTTTAAACGCCTGCTATTATTGTGTTTAAAATAACGATTTTTAAACGCCTGCTATTATTGTGTTTAAAATAACGATTTTTAAACGTGCGTTATTATCGTGTTTAATATGACGACTTTTGAACGTCCGCTATTGTTGTCTTTAAAATAACGACATTTAGACGCCTGTTATTATTGTGTTTAAAACAACGACTTTTAAGCGCCAACTGTTATTTTTTTTAAATAAACGTCTTTTAAACGCCTGCTATTATTGTGTTTAAAATAACGATTTTTAAACGCCTGCTATTATTGTGTTTCAAATAACAACTTTTAAGCGCCAACTGTTATTTGTTTTAAATAACGACTTTTAAACGCCTGCTATTATTGTCTTTAAAATAACGATTTTTAAACGCCTGCTATTATTGTGTTTAATATAACGACATTTAAAAGCCTACTTTTATTTCCTTTAAAATAACGACTTTTAAACGCCTGCTATTATTGTGTTTAAAGTAACGATTTTTAAACGTCTATTATTATATATAGGAACGCAAGGGGAATCAGCCATTATATAAATATGTGTAACTTTTCTTACGGGGTTAACAAAATTTGTTTAATAATAAGTCAGGGTAAGAAGGCTTGGCATGAAAGAGCACCAGTGCTGTGCAGAATAGTGCACTTTTAAGAAATATGTATTTTCGTTTAATACCAACAAAACGAGAATTCAGAATAAATGGGACACAAAGCAAATAATTAAACGGTAACAAAAATTCGCCCAAAAACATAATTGTAGAAAATAAGGCCAAGTTTAAAACTTAACGGGATTGAGATCAAAAGGATAAATAAGTTATCGTCAGTTAAGACATGAAACATTTAATTTCTCGGCAAATTTCCGCTTGACAATATTTTCTTGCTGTTCTAGACCAAAAAAAATCCGTTTGTAAACTAAATTTTTGTGTAAAAATTTGTTTTATTAATTTGTTATAAATCGGCAAATATATTTTATAAATAAGACCTTAAAATCAATTTTATTTACTTTTTGACTAAAAATATATCGGAAAATAATTTAAGGGAAATCAACGTATTTGTTGCGATATAAAAGAAAATGTCAATAAAATTGTGTATTGAAAACCAGCCAGCTAAAATCACACTTTTCTTTTATTACCAACAAATAAAATTGTAAGGACAACAGCAGCAACAACAAACACAATTGCATGTTTGCAAATTGCATCATGGATGGACTGGAACAAAAACAGGAAACTTGCAATGACACACATTAAAAATGAAATCAAGAATTAAAACAGCGTAGGGGCGGGAGTGTGTGTGTGTGTGTGCCGGCATATCTGTCGATCTGTCAATACATGCGGCAGCAAAGAAAATATATTTATTTAAAACGTTTATATTGTCTTTACTTTAACTAACAATTTCCTTTTTTTCTTTTTTTATTTTCCAATATCCAAAAAAGAGAGGAAAAAAAGGATATTGTGAGCTGGCAACGACTCTTACTGCCACTGACAGATTCACACGCTCAACGAAAAATGTCCTGTTTCGGAGTTGTAACATAAACATGTTATTTTATTATTTAAACAATTTCTTATAATCGTATGATAACATGGATGTTTGGAGCGCAACGATATCAATTTATTAACTGACACAAACACAACAATGAATAAAAACAGCACACACACACACAAGAAGTCGCATAAAAATACATATTGAACAGGAATACCAATTTTTAACGAGCAGAACAATTGAAAATGTACTGCTGCAGTATTCTTCTTCTTTTATTTTGAGAGTGTGTACTTGTGTGCGTGTGAGAGAGCGTTTGTGTGTGCTGTGAGTTTTTACACATCATCTGATGTGGCATAAAAGGAAACTACTACCAGCAGCAGGAACAACAAGCAGTCTAATTACAATTCAAGCCAGATTTGTGGTAGACCACAATGACGTCAGAATGCAGCTTTAAATTTTGTGAGAATCTAATTATTTTGAAATATGTTTTTCAAATTGAAAAATATTTTCAAACTGAGAAAATAATTTTAAAGAACACACTTGTAAATTTGTTGAATTCGTTTTTTTAAGAAGGTGTCTCGCCAACACCCTTCTTCGATTTGGCTGGCCGCCTGTAGTTGCAATTGTAATTGGAATGCAACATCTGCAATTGCGTATCTGTAAGTAAAAAATAACAACAGCACGACACGAAACTGAATGAAATTGTTAATAAAAATAGTTTTTATTCACAATCGCACACACGAAATGTGCATACAAAAAGAAAATATTATGAAAGTTGAAGTGAAAAAGACACGTAAGCAGGCACACACCGACAAACACTTGTTATCCATCCTGTTTGCATGCAGTTGGTGCAGGAGAAACGAATGCACAAGTGTTTTTGCAGAGACTGGATGTGTGCGAACGTGTATAAGAATCAGATAAAAAAAATTATCAACTTGGCTGACAAAAAGCTGGTGTGCTTAAGAAAACACTCGATAGTTTTGTTTCGGTAACAATAAAAAAAAAAGAAAATGTGTTGAAACTCTCAGTCAGTTTGTTGGAAAGTAAAATTGATGGCATCATTTAATCAATTGCCACGAATCGATTACTTACGATAATTTTATATTAAAAATTAATCAATTAAAACAATTGTGATTTTTGTTTTTGTCTCATTCATATTCCAATTTATCAGTGGCCAGGGATGGTCAATTCCAAATGCTACACTTTTGAAATTCCTTTCCTGATCGCTACAGAAGTCGAGTATTTTGCATTTAATTTGGCGGAGGAAATATTCAATGACATATTGTCAATAATTAATTGTGGAAAATTTAAAATTTTTTGCCGTACTGCTGGTCATTATAATCCTCTTCTTTTTCAAGCATGGTATTATAATTTTTCTTAATTTATGGCTTTTAAAATTATTCGCCGTAGTATGAATTACGGTCGTATTCATAGTCGCAATAGAGAGGACTTTCTTGGTTAACACATGACAAGCGTTGCCATATTGCAAGGATTTTATCACGACTACAACAACCATAAAAATGATGATTATCCCTTTAGCTTAAATTTTTCACATCATTTATTAATATTCAGGATTATATTCGTTGGCAAAATGTTAAAAAAAATGTAATTTCAAATTTAATAGAAGAGGACACATTATGCACCCCTCCAGAATATTGAATTCTTTCCATTTCCAACCCTCCATTGATATCAGACTTGATCCAAAAACATTAATAATACTAACAACTTGTAAGTTTTGCTAAAGAACTTAATAAAAAATTCACTATTTGCAAATTGCCTGCTACCGAACAAATTGAAAATATTTAATCTGAGTTTTAAGTTTTTTCCTCGAAGCTTAAGAACTTATTTATTTTCCTCAATTTTGCTTTCACTTGATTTCCATAAAATAAACCTTTTTTTCGCGACAAAGTAAAAGCAAATTAATTTTATATTTAATTGTGGCTAAAAACCGACGATGACGTCAACAACGACTTTCACAATAAGAGTGATTAAGAAGTATATCATCAGAAGTATAATCCAATTATAGACAGCAAATAAATATAATTTAAAATAAATACGAAGAATAAAACTTTGAGATACGCAATATAAATAAAAGAGAATAAAAAATTTTAAATAAAGGATATGAACTAAGTAGCCATATGGCAACACTGGTTTTTAAATTTATATAAAATTTGTATAAATTAATATAAAATTTGTAGATATTAAAATAATTATAAGATTCAACTAAGACGCCTAACAAGGGATGGTAGACGAAGGTGAATGGGTACTGCTGCTGGAAGAGCAGCGACTTCCCAAAACAGCTGTTCATGCTCGATTTGTAAGTGAGGTAATTAAATTGAGGTTTTTTTGATGTTGTTTGATTTTGAATTCCAATTTAATTCTTTCAGAAGTGTAGAATAGGTTCAATTAAAAATAAACAATAAGTTGTCTCTTAAATTTTCCAGCTCTGGAACCATATTTTACAAGATTTCTATTTATTTCGCCATACAACAATCCATCACAAAAAGCTGTCAATTGTCCAACTCTGGAGGCAGCTTTGGCTTGATACCAATAAAATTTCTTTTTGAAAACATAAAACATGTTTTATTACAAAAAAAAGTAAATGAATAAATTTAATATTAAAAAAAAAATTAAATTTTTTACCTCTAGAGCTGGATTTTTCGACTCCAAGTGCCAACGAATTTTTTTGAAAAATATCCAAAGCATATGATTTATAAAGAAGGAGAAACAATTTGTTCTACTGGTTCACTTTTGTGTACAAAAATAAATTTCAATGGTCCAACCCTGGAATCGTCTTTTACATGTTGTTTGATTTTTAGCATAAATTTGATTTTGCTTTTCTGTAAAATTTGTTCCGCTATAAAATATAGTTGCAAAGAATGAGTATTATTTAGTTACTTTGATATAAACATATACAATTTCCCAGCCCTGAGGCTGTTTTCGACTTTTTCGATTTCTACTACTATTAAATTTGATTAAAAGATATATAATATTTTTAATGTGCACAGCAAAAGGTATTGTTTTAGTTGGTTATTTTCATGTACAGAAGTAAATTTCAATTATCCATCCCTGGAGTTGAATGTTTGTTATGGTTTAATTCTTAACATCAAGTTAAGGGCTCGCGAAGTATAAAATAAATTGAATTGACACATAAGTTTTAGCTGTTTTCTTTATTTATCGAAAATCAGTCTAAGCTTTCCAGCTCTGGAACCGCAACTTATATGTTGCTGATTTTTTTATCTATTTTGAATCATTTCCAGTATATCTGTTACAGAATAAAGTGTTTTGCTCTTCTAGGAGCTTTGGAAATCGTGTCGCAGACCACTTCCCTATTCATAGAGGACCCTGCATATAAATTCTTTATGGGATCGCCTATTAAAATCGGGGAGATTCTAATTTTTTAAGGTCGGATATGTATTTAAATTTCGTTAAGTGATTTCAACTTTTTTTGCTGGATATTCAAAAGGTTTTTGTGGCACATTTTACTAACATCTTTCCTCTGAGTGTAGTTTCACTGCCATCGATATAGTTGTTAATCTTGGCATGTGCCTGTTTATTCCCGTCGATATTGTTACTATTATTCTTGAGGTTGTTGTTGTTGTTGTTGCAAAATCTTGTTTAATATTATTGGCTGCTTGTTATTGTTTTATCTGCATCAGTTTCTATTCTATTAGAGTTGCTTTTATTTTTCGAAATTGCAATTTTATACACTTTCAAATAAATCCTGTTTGCAATCGTGTTTTTCTCGACATCAATTCTCGCACCCGTCGAAAGTTCGCTGTCTGCTTGTTGTTGTACAATCCATATGCATGTTTTTGTTGTTGTCTTTTCTATTTCATTCGTTTGGTGAAGAATTAATATTTTGATATCGTTTAAATGAGCGCGTGTTTGTAGGAAAATGTATGTGTTTGAGGTCGTAATTCATTAGTTACGGAATACGGGGGCACAACATGCGAATGAGTGAAATATTTTGTTTTTTGCCTTTTTAATAATCGCAGCATTACTTAAGAGTAAATTTATTATTTTTTTTGGTGTCCATTTTATTGTTTCTTTTTTTTGCCGGTTTGATTTTATTACATTTTTGTGTTAATTTTATAGAAATTGTTTTATCCTTCGACACTTGATGCTGGAAAATTATTGCGGGTGGAAATGTTTTCGTTGGTTGAGAATTGAGATCAGAGTTTTAGGTTATTAGAAATTGTTGTTATTGTATTTTAAGCAAGTTTTTATCACAGAAAAACAGCTTTTTTTAGCGAAAATGATTGTGGACACGCAATATCGTCGTTAAAGGAAATATCATGAATAGAAGGGATGCTATTGGGATATGTGGCGTTTTATAATCGGAATAATTAGAACTGGAGAGCTTCTTCTATGTATTTTGGACAACTGACAGTGCAACGTAATTAATGACATCGAAATTTTTTTATACTTATTTAAAGGATCTTCTATTAAGCGCTTCCCATCTTTAAATTTAAATAAAAGGAAATGGGTGTGAGATATTCTCGAAATATTTTGTTCGCTTGAAAGACGTCCGGTGCCATTGTGTGTCGATCAAGTGTCTGGGTGCAGTTTGTCTGAAACATCAAATTTCCTATGACTCTGGTGTACAAATCAGGCGAATCGGCCCGATGGCATGGGTTCTATTGGTTTCAACAGCCGCTATGATTTGCGGTTTATTCGCATATACCTGCGTCTGATGAGAACCCCACAAGAGAAATTCTAATCGAGTTGAATCGCACGATCCTGGTGGCAGTTTCACATCACCTCCATGGTGTGATGTCCTGAAGAAGTGGTCACCTCACGTGCAGCATATCCAACGTGAGCTCTTTGACACGTAGCGCCGTCTATTTCAGACCAAAACAATTTGGCAACGGCACTCGCTGTTGACAGTGACTGCTTGGCCAACGTCAATCTCAAAGAAATGTGGACCAATGTTGCCACCAGCCGGGAACTCCATACCAAAAAGTGACTTGTTGGATCATCCCATGTGGATTGGCATTGTCGAAGATTTCACAATTTTATGTGATCACGTACACATACATCCAGAAATCGGTCTCAACTGCTCCAGAGCGCCTCTTCAGCGAGCACAGCTCCTGGGTCAGAATTTTGTACAGCTGCAGGCAGAAGTCACAACGCGAAAGTTGTGATCTATTAAAAGCTGAAGGGTGTTACGATGCAAAGGAAATTCCTTTAACAGAGGGCGTCCTCGAGCCTTGCGAGCGACGCGAAATCGACGGCCTCGGATTCTCATGCAACTCTTATGGACAGCGGTGATATGTTTGCGGTCTTGCGTTTGGTCAACATACGGCTGTTAGCCGATCGCTTTCTAAGCCAGTGCATTGAAATGTATCCACCATTTTGCAATTAGTCTTCTCTGATTGCACAGGCCTTTTCCAGGGCTTTGGACATAATTTTCCGATCATAAAATCTATCCATTTTGATTTTTTTAAAATGCTTCGTTTGGCAATACGGAGTGAATGAATGACAACTGATTTGAGAGATGCAGCTTCAACATCAACTGTCAACGTTCAGATGTTCCTGTTGGAAGACCCTTTATTATATTAATTTGAAAATTCATTTTATATTTTCAATAAAACTCTTCTTTTCGGAAACCATGGATTGTTGCTCTCCTCATTTCGAAACAGGGATCCGGATATGGGAAATAAGGCAACATCCGTCGGCCTTGGGGAAGTTATTTAAAAATTTCTTTTCGGCAGGAGTTAATCACATGATTGTTATTTTTACTATTGAAAAGCAGGATTAACAGTTTTCAAGTATAAAATTGGACGCCACACGCTCTGATTGCACAGGATCGAATAGGACATGCCCGACATTGGCTGTAAGCTTGGACTTTGCCAGAGCTTCGGACATTATTTTTCCAAGATGGTTTAATCTATAAACTTATGAATAGGATTCGGTAACGGCATGTGGTGCATGAGCAGGTAGCGTTTTCTGTTTGGGAGTTCAAGTGGTGCTGGAGTAGCGCAGTCATTATTACTTGTCCCTGTTTACACTTTCTTCCCTCGCCGCTTTCACATTATTTTAGTTTCCATCCCTGTTCACTTACATTTGATTTCCACTACCAGCTTCTCTTGTTTATTATTTATAAAATGTTTCCCTCCAAATAAGAAATTTTAGTTTTCGCCATTTAAGCAATAATTTATTTCCCTATTTGCTGAAAATAGTTAATGACCTCATGAAGGATATTTTGCTCCCTCTCTCTCTCTCTCTCTCTCTTCCCAATTATTTTTGCAATTTTATTTAATGGTTTTTGGAAAATATTGCGTCAACTAAATTGGCGGCACATTGTTTTAGGAATTTTAAAGTGAAATAAGAAATAAATAGAAAAGTGAAAACTTTGTTCAAATTAATGGCAATTTTATGGTTTCCAATTTATTCTGTTTGACCGAATATCGAAATTGTGTAAAATTCAAATGGGTGGGGGGTGGCACGCTGCAGTGGATGATGGTGGTTGCTAATGAGAATGCCTACCAAGTTAAGGGAAAATATAGCAAATATTTGTAAATAAAAGCCAAATATCTTTAATGCTGTTTATGATAGATAACACAGTTCGACAAAATTAAAATAAAAACGTAAACGTTTTCGACTAATTAATTAACTCTAGTCATGTGTGAGTATTGAATTCATGTCATAGGAAACGTACAAATTTTGTGATATTATTGTCTTATTATCTACTGAAACGGCTGTCAGACATTTCCTGGAAATTTTTCTGACAATATTGGCAGATCTAACAATGGCCTGTACATGGCTTTTTTTATTTGGTTTATCGAAATCGAATGCGCTCAAAATTTGAAAAATCTGTCAGCGTTTAAGCACAAGTCTTTTACATATAAAATAGCCAATTTTCAACGCCTGCTTGTCTGTTTGTGGTGACACGATTGTCACAGTCTGACTTCTGCTTTGCAATCAGTTCACTTTTTATACGAGTCCATTCAGTAGTTGCAAAGCTTTATACTAATTGCCACTCGCTTTAATTTATCCCACTGTGCAGCCTACATTTTTTGCTAAGTCAAACTAAGAGCGCTCAGAAACAGATAAATATGGAGTCTGTTATATTTGCCAGATCTGATTTGGATGAAAAAGTTTTTATCATGAAAATACTGTTAAAAATTTGGTATTAAAAGCTTTATAAAAATTGGGTTATCAACGATGATAAATGATAAATTTTGTTATCTTTAGAAGATTTCACATGTATTGTGCTTTAAATACAATCACTACAGCAAACTGCAGACTACAATAACCACGAATGGCGCTGTTTCTGTGTAGTCAAATAACGTTATAGTCGAATGTATTTTTATATCAAAATACACTTAAACAACACAAATTACAACAAAAAATCAATTCAGTTGCTTAAATATATCATTTATTATTCTCTTTGTCAAATAAAACGAATTATTTTCAACTTCACAGTCATTTAATTTATTTAAAATGCCTGTTGTTTAAAGGAGTATAAAACTTCAAGTTGGCCACACTCTTCTTTTAACTGAGAACCATTTTGTCAGCTGTTATGCGCTTCCGGATTTTTATTGGCGATATGCGGCAATGCAAAAAGTTATAGAAAATTGAACGTCCGAGCCAACTGTCATAAGACATATTGGAATTATAATACCAGAGAATTATCTTTTGATCAAATTTCATGTCAGTTTCAAAAGTTCATACTCATTTTATTCCATTTCAATGTTCTATACCTCGTAAAAAAGTAGCCTTTATTATAGTGACGACATTGGATCCAGTGTAATTGAGTTATGAAACAAATTCCTAAGAAAATTTTAAAAGTTGTTTTTTGCTTTAAACACAATTTCTGCACCGAAGAAATGCACAGCGATTCATGACATGCTGGGTCTTGCAAAACATTTGAAATTTTTAAAGAAAGTAAAGAGAGTAAAAACATTTAAAAATTTGGTTTTGTGTAACGCCAAGTGATTTACACAAATTGGCAAATAATTTAAGACGACCACAACTAGAAAATCATGACAAGCTGCAGTCGGTAGCCTGCTGTAGTGAATGTGTTTGTGGATCATGTTGTTGTTTCTGTTTCTAATGTTATCTGTTTCTCATTTTATTGTCATATTAAAAGCGCTACTGAAATAACAATAATTTTAGTCAAAAATACTTCTGAGTAGCAGTTAGTAAATCATTAATTGTCAGTCACTTGAAATCGACAAAGCGAAAGTGACGTTTGTGTTAAAATGAAAAACACGTTGGTACTCTGCCATGTTTTGATAGCCATTGCCACGGTGTCAGCCACCGACTATTGCAAACAGAATTGTACTGTTGATGGAAAAGTAATAGGACATGTTGGTTGTGGAAAAGATGAAGTAAATAAACGTAATTTTCATTATTTAATATTTTCTCACATGAAACACTTCTCCTCCACAGAGTTTTGGTCCCGACTGTTCAGAGTTTGCTAAATGGTATAAAATCTCCAAGGCACAGCGGGATGTTTTCTTACGTGAAATTAATGTCTTGCGCAACTACGTAGCAGGTGGTGTGAGTTCGCCATACAATTATTTACCTGCTTGTCGTATGGCTACAATACAGTGGGATAGTCAACTGGCTAAAAATGCTGAATTCAATGTTAAAGAGTGTAAGAAATGGTACGATTTATGCCATAAGACTGACACTTTTCCAAGTTCTGGCCAACTTGTAATGGAAATTAACAACACTAAGGCTTCTAGAAGAAATGAAACTATAGTAAATGCAATAAGCATTTGGGCGGCAAAGACTCAGTGAGTTTGAAAACTTATTTCCATATTTTTTTCTTCATATAATAATTCATGTTTCTCAAATTTAAGTTCCGCGGGGTTTGGTGACCTGTTAGCTGATCGTAATATTCGTTTAGGCTGTGCTATTACGATTGCGCCTGCGGAATTTAAAATACGAATCAGGGGCACGGTGCGTTTTTTCAATACATACTGGATCGTTTGTAATTTCGCAACAGCAGTTCAGAACCGTGAATCCATGTATGAAGTGTGCAAAACGCCCGCCGAAAAGTGCAAAAACAAGCCAATTGCCCCTTATCCCAATTTGTGTTCCGTGGAAGAAATCTATGAGTAGTTATAAAAGCTTTTGCTGTATAAATAATTATAAATTAATATGGTAGTTATTATTTAACATAATAATAAATTAAATTTGAAAAAAAAAAAATACGTGTTTTGATTTTTTTTTTAAAGTAAAAAGAGCGCTTTTACTGGGACACTGCTCCGTATTCACTACAATTTCCCAAGTTCCTTGAGACTTTTCCCTTTTATTAATATTGCGGAAACCCTTGAAAGAAGGGCGTTTGATTGCTGTTAAATAAAAACTGCATAGATGAGAAAAGAAGTTAATATGAAAACTGATGCCAGGTTTGGAAAAAAGTTGGCCAATTGTATTATATCTGAAGGGGACTACATAGAAATCGATATGAAATAAATATATTTTTATTCAATTCATTATTTCGAATTAAATATTTTTTTAAGAAAATTAATATGTCCCATTCTCTTTGAACACACTTCATTTCTTAAGTAAAATATAAAAAAAGTTTTAAAGCCAACCAACGTTAGATCACGAGCACCATCGCAAATGCATATACATTTTTACGAACCCTGCTATTTCATCTGCAATCATGTGATTCGCAGCGCAACTAAAAGGGGTTCCCATTGCCCAAACAATTTGAAATTAGCAAAGCTTGAGCAGGCAACAGATTTGCAAGAGAATTGCAATCTTTAGATAAGGATCTAGGCCTCTCTTTAGAATACTTGTTTTAATATATTTCACACATACTTAATTGTTTAATTATTTAATTATATTCAAAGAACATGTTAATTTGAAAAGGTTTGAACGTGCTCTTAATCGGCGTGGACGTTGTTGTTGGTTCTTTCTAGCATTATGAAAAGCTTTAGAGAATATTTAATACGAAATTTTCTCTTTCTGTTTTTCCCTCTATTCAATATTTAATAATATTAATAAAGTTTTACTCATTTTATGAATATTTTTTATTTAATTAAAACCCCTGCATTTGGAATGAACATTTTCATAATTGTCCAATGAAACAAAAGCAACAACAACATACGTGATAATAATAAAAATTACCACTTTGAAATTTCCTCACATTAAACTTATTAAACTAACCAACAGATTAAATTTAAAATAAAGGTCGCCCAAACAATCATCTAAGCAGACGGATTTAATAAACGCAGAGACCCAACTTTTTTCTGACAATTACAAACACATCCTTTTTTAATTGAATTGAACTTTTATGATCTTTTGGGTTGATGTGTCAAACAGGAACTTAGGCACAACATAATTATGGCCGGTCGTACATGCAGCCAGTTTTCAAATTAACCCTGGCACAAACACTCACTAACATCGTATTCGCATTCTTAGTTAATTTGTTTACATATCTGTGTGTTTGTGTGTATGTGTGCGTGTTCGTGCATGCCTGGCTATATGTGTTTATAAAGGGATTTGAAAATTATTTGACTCCCTGCTGTTAATGCTCATGAAAGTGTGTGACAAGCACGAGCCGCTATAAATAAGGGCAGCGCAGAGAGGCAGTAAAAGCAGTCGATGTCTTTGCAGTTTTTATGTATTCAGTGAAAACTATGAATATTGAAAATTAAATAAGAATCTCCAGTAGAAACTTAGATTACCACCGTAGCAAACATATTTTTTTTTTTGGTAAACATTATCACACACCGTTTATTTCGATTATTTATGACACCAACTTCAAAGATTACTCGTAGTCGCGGCGGACCTATTCCGGATATTATATTTTGCAAATAGAAGCCATGAAATAATCTACCAAATTAGAATAAAAGAAATTTATATAGGCTAATTGTTCTAACTTAGTTAAAATCTCAGAATTCTGAGATTTTAACTAAGTTAGAACAATTAGCCTATATAAATATTAATATAGCAAAATAAAAATGTTCAATAAAAATAAAATCACATAAAAGAAATTTATTCCAACAATATGTTTGTCTTGTGTTATCATTATGTGTTCTCATGCAACTGAAAAAAATTACACCCAATAAAACGCAGCGTGCATTTCTATTTGAATCAAAGAAACCCAATTTCCTGGAACTGCTACTAAAGAAGTGATTTAGTGAAGTGAAAGTGGAAATTTCGGAGGCTAAAAGTCATTTTTTGATGGATTCGAAACTCTTTTATTATTAAATGAGATAAAAATTGTCGTTAAATGAGACCCCTGTGAGTCAACAGTGTTGTCAACTCAGTGCTTTTTTGATTAATCTACGCAAAATTATTTCATCGTCACAATTGAAACAAATTTTTTTACTCCCACTATGAAAATTAAAAATTTTCAAAAACCGGGAAGTTATGGGTTTTACCTCATTAAAAAAAATCGAGTTCTCATCAGATCTCGACGTTTGGAGGTCCCTGACTAATTGTGAGGACCCGTCACTATGTCTGTGTGTGTGTGACCTGCTTATAACTTTGGAACGCCTTGACCGATTTCAACTCATAGCGTTCTAAGGATTTCTACTGAGCTTAGATTTCCTGTGAATTTGAACCGATTCGAACCGCTAGATTTCAGAATATTTAAAAAAAACTCAGCTCTCAAGATTGAAAAACCACGTCGGCCACTGCAAATCGGCTCCAAATCGGTTAATCTGTTCGTGATTTTTTTAAAGAACTCCGAATTTAAATATCGAATCAGTTAAGCAGTAAATATATTTTGACAGCTTTGCGGTTAAAATTAGCGGCAAGTTACAGGGATGGTTTTTAGGGTCAACCGTTTTCCATATTTTTTTATTAAAAACTATTAATAAAATTTTGTTAAACAGTAGATAAGTGACCTAGACATCGTTTTCTCTGGGAAAGTTTATTTTGACCAGAATGTTTAGATTTTTTTATAAAATTTATTAAAATTATCGATAACATTAAGGCGACCAAATATAACAATGCGTTGAAGGAAGAACATGCAAGTCTCCAATCTCTTCGCAGAAACGGCTTAACAGGCTGTGATAACCGTAGCAAATACACACGAGTGCTGATGACGGGAATATAATGACTTCCGCGAATTTGGTGTCTATGTTGTGTTGTGTATTTTTGATAATTAAATTGTTATTAATGTTTCCTTAAAAAACTTTAGCTTGTTAACCACTTCGAATTTAATAGCACAAGTAATTTAAGACAATATATCTATATATATGGGTAATTCCATAAATGCAACATAAACTCCGGTGACCACCATGTATAGGATGTTTTTTACAGAGTGATACAACTTTGAGTTGGCATCACTGCTTTATTTGACCACCCATTTAACAGCTGATAGTTGCTTTTCGTTTAGTTTTCTTTGACATTTCATTTCGGATCGACTGACACCAGAGCAACGCGTGAAAATTGTGGACATTTTAAATCAAAATAATGGTTCTGTTCATCAAACTTATCGTGCACTTCGTCCATTCAAATTTTTTTTCCCGATTAAGCAAATTTTGGGTTGAATGGGTATGTAAATAAACAGAATTGTCGCTTTTGGAGTGAGGAGAACCCACAAGCTTTTGCCGAAAGACCATCCACAGAAAATTACTGTTTGATGCGCTTTATGGGCTGGCGAAGTCATTGACCCATATGTCTTCAAAAACGATGATGGTCAGAATGTTACTGTTTGTGAAAATTGGTGTTCTAGATGGCGCATTGCACGGGTCAGGTAGAAAGAGAGAAAGAGAGAGAGAGAGAGAAAAAGAAAATTTTCCAAAATATTAAAATGCACTTCCACGATGTTCTACAATCATGATCAGTAGATCATGTTTCACAAGCACAAGTTTGAGACCAAGCGAATTTCAGCTCCTAGCCGGCAGTTTATTCTTAAAAGCAGTGACAAGTTACTGTGAGAATTTACTCATAGAATCCCGGAACCGAGGAGCTTTGCTTATACTTTAAACAAGGACCACCAAATAATTATAAATACTAAGTCTACTGGCGGTAATCAAAGCAGATGTTGAGGACAGTGACTTCTTCTGCACAATTGTGTTGCGAGATTATTGACTTTAGCGCTCACTGTAAAATTGATAAGATGAGAGTAGCTTCTTTACCCTGTTTATTAGTTTTCACAAAATAAAATTAAGCGGGTTAAGCAACTCATGTCTTAATTAAATTCTAAATCATTTTAAGTACTTCAAATCAATTTAAATTTAATATTTAAATACATTTTTCCTTTTGGTTGTGCCACAACTTACAAGCAACAAATTAAATCAGGAGAGGGTGTGTGTTTTATAACAAAATGTCTAAATAGACAATGACTGGGCACTCTTGGCACTGATTTTGCCGTTACGCCCTGTCAAATTAAATCAGCTGAAAATTTAAAAATACCACAAGAGAGCTGACCAGTCAAGGCAAAAATATTGATTTGTTCTGGTTCTGTGGTCAAAGTGAAATCAAATTTTATACAAAATGAAAAACCATAAGGGTTTGGGAAACTGAATAGATGTACAATCGGCAGATAAAATACAACTGAAATTCGATAGTTTAATGAGAATAAAATTCATAGTTCGACAATAATTGAAGAATTCAAAATGTTATTTAAAGTGAATTTTATTTTATTTTACTTTTTTTCTGTCTGTAAAATGTATCATTTTCACTTTCAGTTAATTCTTGTTTTCTTATTTGCTTGAGTTGATTAAATTGTTTCACTGAGAGCAGGCGAGTAAAGTGCACAAAGTTTTTGCCGCTAACAAACTTTGACAGTTTGACAGTTGAATGATGTAGACTTTTCAGTAAAAAAAAAAATATAGTACATACACACATACGATTATATGGAAACAAAGAAACGTCCGAGAATAAGTACCAACTGACTGACATTCTAGGAAGCAGCAGCTAAGATGGCCTTTGAAGTCCAGCATATTAGAGAAGGTGGGGGGATAGACAAACTGAGAAGAACATGCAAAGAAATCGAGATAAGAAATTGTTTTATTTTTAAATGTAGATACAACTTAACAAAAAAAAAAACCCTCTCCAGCTGGCAGCAGGTAGTTGGTTATTTGATAGAATTCGATCTAACAAAACATTTTAACGTTGTGTTTAAGTCGGTTGAAGGCATTGGAAAGTCGTTAGCCGCAGAAGGCTGCCAATTTATTATCAAGCGGAATTTCGGTTTTATTTTTTTTAAGCAGGATCGATCTATATGCAGTGCATTGCGCCGAAACTGCGTAAGGAGGAGATAGTGTTAAGAGAACAGACCGAGGCAGAAGAGAAGATAGAAAATTTGTTGCATCCTCTTTTACCGCACTACCGACGAAGGAGAGTGCTGTACTCCGCTCTTTTAGTACATGACGGTGCTAATCAGCGGCCTGTCCTATTCCTTAGTTATTGAGATAAGCGGAGAACAATTAACACAATCCCGTACTAGAACCGATCAGAAAAATTCATGACTGAGTGGGGAGTCGAACGCGGGGACTGCATGGGGAAAAATGTTTGAGACAATTACTCCAGTATATAGTTGTGACAATAAGAAGACTAAGGGTCATTTCAAATGACAAAGATTTAAGAGCTGACAGCCCTTCCATACTGGCAGTTTTGAATCCACTGAGAGAATGGGAACTTTTTAAGCCTGTCATGCTTGCTTCCGGCCCCTATGAAGTCTGTTTCGAGAAAAAATATTAGTGGTACTCATATTCTCTGGTCAGGTCAATATTCTCTATTGATGTGTCACAACATACAAAGATCTTTGGACCGCGATTGCACTTCACTACCTCAGGGATTTTCGCCTGGTAAGTGGTCAAGGGATCGTTCTTCCCTAGACAAGCGTCAACATTTTTAAGTCCCATGAAACAGAATAGAGTCAACAACGGCAGTGGTAGAAGTTGGCACTTTTAAAGAGGCATCTTCAAAGCCAACGCAGTGAAACCAAGTCATTTAAGGAGCCACTTGATCCGTAGCTCCCATTCTCCGAGGATTCATAGTTCTATATCTTGCTAATTATACACAAATTGACGCTGTGCTTTCTGGTAAATAGTATGATTCAGATTTGCCGGACTTAATCTTTCGCCGATTGCCCTAAAAAACGCATATGCCACTATCTAATCATCTCGGAACTAAAAAATAGATTGAGGATGACAAAAAGAAGTGACAGTTGAGGAGAATCCTGTCGCGGTCATACAGCGTGTTTTTATAAAGTTTCACAACTTTGGGTTAGCATCACTGCTTTATTTGAGCACTCATTTAACAGCTGATAGTCGCTTTTTGTTTAGTTTGCTTTGAAATTTAATTATGAATCGACTTACACTAGAGCGACGCGTGCAAATTGATGAAAATTTTAATCAAAATAATGCTTCTATTCGTCAAATTCATCCTTTCAAAATTTTCTTTTCCAACGTATTCCATTTCTGGTGGAATGGGATACGCAGAATTGTCGCAATTGGAGAATCCACAAGCTTTTGTCGAAACACCATTTACATTCACAGAAAATTACTGTTTGGTGCGTCTTATGGGCTGGCGGAGTCATTGGCCCATATGCCTTCAAAAACGATGATCGTCTGAAGGGTACTGTCAATATAAACGGTATAGGAACATGATTCCACATTTTTTCTTAATTCAATTGCGTGGCATTATTCTTGGTGATATGTGGTTCCAACAGGACAGAGCCACATGCCACATAGCGGGCGCTACAATTTATTTGTTCAAAAAAACTTTTTATGAAAAAATAATTCAATTTTATTTCATTATTTACTTTGGGGTCATGTTAAGTCTACTTGTCTACGTCGATAGACCACAAACAATTGCTGCATTTGCAGCGAAATACGGCTGCAAATGTTGTTGAAAATCGGTGTTCCAGATTACGCATTCTACGCGCCATACCAGGGTGGCCATATAACGGAAATCATATTTAAACATTAATTTCATAAAATTTTCTTTCAAATAAAGCACGTTTCATTGATATTAAAAATATATTTCCTTGTTTTATTATGATTCAAACTTGTATCACTCTAGAAAAAACACCCATTACAAGATATTAAAACTTGTATGTAATTTGGCTAGCAAATCCCTAACAAGAAGACTTGGTCATCAATCTAATAAATTGCTCAAATTAACACAATAACAATTATAAGTTGCCTCAACAACTTTCATACCAAAGGGAAATTTTAGACCACAACATGTATGACAAGAGCAACAACTTCATAAAAGTTGCATTAATTAGCAATTGCGTTTGTTGGGATACTCAAGACATACAACATTGTTGCCAGCGTAATGCTGCTTTGCGTGGCACATATAAACATTTTTGGGAAAGAAATGTTTATTGACTACGCAACATGTTTTTTCCTATTATTGGGAATATAATTCTTTATTTTTTCATTATTCTCTCCTCTTTATTTTCCAATAGGAATTTCGAATACAGCATATCATGTTGTCCCATAGAGCCAACAGAACTAAACTCCGGCCATGTTGTAATAAATACATGAAGTGTTGAGAGAATTACAGAATCAAGTGGACATGTTTATGTTTATTATGAAAAATTAAGCAAAAACAAGTAGGCAATTTCATAAAATAATATTTGTGATGTATGTGTATGCAGCTGTTGTGTCAAATAACTCACAAGACACCTGTTGTTAAAAATGAAGGCATTCAAATGTGACATTTTAATAGAGAAGTTACGAAAATATTTACTCGCACGTACTAAAAACAAACAGAAAATCTTTCAGGGATAAGAGAATAATTTCGTTTTACACAAGCAGCAATTTTTTATGAATTTATAAATAAAGAATTATAAACTAAATGGTAAAAAGCTCTAAGCTGGCAACTCTGTTATATAGAGCCCATTATTTAGTCCGCATTCCAGTGATTTATGTCTGGTTTGGTTGGGAATTTCTCCATAAATGGAGTGAAGCTGGAACAAAATTTTCCGAATTATACAAAATTTATTTTGAATGTTATGCTTTTGTTCGAAACACGTTTCGCGCGAATTTTATTTAGCGATGAAGCTCAAAACTGCCGTATTTGGAGTGATGAAAATTTTTAAGTGTGTGTTGGTACATCGTTAACCAAAAAAAGTGACTGTTTTGGTGCACTTTATGGGGCTGGTGAAATAAGTGATCCATATTTCATTAAAAACGATGCTGGTCAGAATGTTACAGTGAATGGTAACCGCAGCTGCGCTCATAAAAAGACGTCAAAACACGGAACAAATCTCGTGCCTTGATTTATTAGAGACAAGTTTAATACCGTATAGTTTCACATTTTGGATGCGCGAATCGGCCTCCAAGAACGTGCGATTTAACACCGGGGACCATTTCCTGTGGGCATATGCGAAGTCTAATCTGCGCCGATAAGATCTAAACAACTGACCTTCAGGAGGGCAATAGTCCCCGATATACGGCCGTAATTGTTGAAAAAAAAAATATGTTAAATTGGACCTCCAGCTTAGGGGATACGTCCGAGTCAACCGTGGTGGTCATATACCACAAGTCATATTTAAAATATTATGCCAAAATATTATCTTTCCAATCAAATGAATTTTAAGTCAATTTAAAAAATGCATCTTCCAGCATAAAATAATTTTTGTGAATAAGGAAGGCCTTTAATACTTCATATATTCGAAATCGGTCGTGCTTGCACATGCTTGTCCATGCATGTTATAAGCAAATTTTGATGCTACGTAACCCTACGTAATCCTGAATTTCTGAGTTGATAACGACAAGTCCCAAAAAAGAATATATATATAATGGGTGTTGTTTATGGAGTATCAGAGGTTTAAATCATAATTACACAAGGCAATTTGTTTTTAATATCAATGAAAGAAAATTTTATGAAATTAATTTTTCAATATGATTTCTGTCATGTGGCCGCCGCAGTATGGCGCGTAAAAGTCACACTCTGGAACACCAATTTTCAATAACTTTTTGAAGAATTTGCGGCCGTATTTCGCTGATAACTCTTTGAATGTTGATTTCCAGCTATTCAATTGTTTGTAGTTTATGGACGTAGACCAGTAAACTTAACATGACCCCAAAATAAATAGTTCAATAACACGATGAAATTATGTTTTCATGAAAAGTTTTTCTGATTAAATCAATTGTAGTGCCCGCTATGTGGAATGTGGCCGCGTCCAGTTGCAACCACATATCACCGAGATTAATCTCACGTAATTTAGGTACGAACAAATTTAGAATCATATTTCTGTACCGTTCACATGGACGGTAACCTTCAGACCATCATCAATTTTAAAGGCATATGGGCCAATGACTCCGCCAGCTCATAAAGCGCACCAAACAATAATTTTCTGTGAATGTAAATGGTGTTTCGTCAAAAGCTTGTGGATTCTTATCACTCCAATTGCGACAATTCTGCTCGTTTACGTACCCATTCTACCCGAAATGGACTTCGTCAGAACATAAAATTTTTAATAGACGAGTTTGACGAATAGCACAATTATTTTGATGAAAAATTTCATCAATTTCATAAGTCGATTCATAATAAAATTTCAAAGCCAACTAAACAAAAAGCGACTATCAGCTGTTAAATGTGTGCTCAAATAAAGCAGTGATGCCAACTCAAAGTGGTGACGCTCTAAGAATAACTCACTTTACGTACTTAATTATATTTTATACATTTATTTTTATTCTGGTTCCACTGTTATATTTTACAAAGCCGCTACTTTACTTCGTGACCATCAACATGTTGCTGGCAACATCACCTGAAGTTGGCAGAGCACCATTACAAAAATATCTACGAAATTGATACAACATTTACTGAGAAGCTACTGTAAAGATGTGTGAGAGGAAATAACTGGAAATAAATGCTGCGAGTGAGTGTGTGGGTAAATGGGAATGTGTCGGCATTCGTTAAGCAACATCAGCTAAACATGAATCCAAGCAATAACTTGGAGTATTCTGTTGGTTTCAGTTCTAATTAAAACATCAAAGCGTCAACAACACAAGCAAAAAGATAACGGTGCTGGCCAAATAAAAGAAGAGAAACGATTTTGAGGAAAAAAACGGCCAACAAGAAAGATAAAATACGTTTGTGTGGTTTTTCCTACTGCTGTTTTACACAAAACAAACAGCTCAAGAAAAGAGCAACTTCAACATACACAAACGCAAAATTCCCCTAATACGTATGCATAAGTGGTGTGTTGCGGTGTGAGTGTGTATCTATGATTTGTGTGCGTATTGCAGTTTATTGTGTTGGCGCCTTTTATTGCAAACAAAATTAAAACTTTAATCATAATAGAAGAGCGGCGTTGACGTCCTCGGTTGACTCTTCTTTCTTTTCGCCGTAGTTCAAACAACAATCAGTTAGTTGTTTAACGATAACGAACGTGTTAAGAACGTTTACAGAAAGCAGAGCGGTCGAGGTGAATGTGTTAAAACGAAAAATAACAAACAAAGAGAATTTGTAATAAAGATACAAAGTAAATAAAAGCATCAAAAAATTTTTTATATTTTATACCTTTTTTTTAATAAAAAAAAATCATCTGACGAATTTATTCAACTTGAAATATAATCAGTAGAGAGAAAAGTAAAGAATTGTTTAGATTTAGCTAAATATTTCTAAAAAATATATTCATTTACGATTATAATTGATAATTCTTTATGAAGCTTTTTACAACTACAACCAACTATTGAAAATAATTATAATAACAACGTGCTGTCTTTCGAAAAAGTTGAAAAAAAAACTATTTTAAGAGTATTTTTTTATATAACCGATTTCCATTTCACTTGCTTTTGGATTTTTAAGCTGATTTATTGTGGATTTTTTATAGAAAAAGGTGAGCATTTTCTTAAGTAAATTTGGAAAATTTCAAGGGTAATGAAACTAGTCTTGTGCTGAAAATTAAAATAGTGAAATAAACAACTCGTTTGTAAATTATATTAACAAAAGAAGAGAGAATAAAACACTGGGTAACAGTTTTTTAAGCTTTTGAATGGATTGCAAATTGAGGCATTCGATATCGTTTAAATAGTATTGAAATTTGAATCGATATCGAATGGGGCCAAGTTATAGTTTTTTTCCCCAATAAAAAATGGCGAATTATTTTTTGGCAAATATTTTTATAAGTTTGTTAACTATGAATGTTAAAACTAGTTTCGGTCTAGCCCGTTCCATATCTTAAAAATTGTCATTATTTTGGAAAATATATTTTTATCATGTACTTGAAAAGAGCCCATTTAATGAGCTCCTGCGGTCATCAAATAAAATATAATCGCCCATATTATGAATGACGACGTCGACGTCAAATCAACATAACAGCAAAAAAATTGTCACTTGTGATTTAATTGTAGACAATAATTAATTATTATTAACAGCCTTTTTGTATTCTCTAAGGCGTATAATATTAATAGATCATGTCACCAGAAGTCAATTTCTATCGACAAAAACTAGACAACTGACAATTTTTTGCTGTCGTGTTGATGTGACGTGGACGTCGTCATTCATAATACGGGCGAATATGTTGCGTCGTCTAGTTTCAAATAATTTGGAGTGCAATGAGAATATCTCATTGCCTATAGCGTTCGTCTTTATTGGTAATTTTGGCAAGGGTTTCGAGTTTTTTTTTTTCAGGGGATGACTCCTACATTGTGCAATAACTAGGAAAACTGTTTGTGGGAGGGCAGTCCCAAAAACTATTTCTCTGTAACGGGTGGTGCGATTCACTGCAACCTCAACCACAAATGGATGCCACTTGGTTGGAGACCGTGTAGTTCGGATTTAACGACAAATCAGCCAGCATGCAAAGCGCGCCAAGTAGAGATATGCAATATTATTTCCCGTTATTATGAAAGACAACTTTAACGTCACGACAAGACGACAGCAAAAGTTGTCATCTGTGTACATTTGTCGACAACAATTGACTACTATTGACATGATTTATCAATATTATAGGACTTCACGAATTGTAAAAGATTATTTATCAACAATAGTTAGTTGCCATCGACAAGTCACCACTTTTTGCTGTCGGGATGGTCGTCAGTCAAAAAAGAGGGATTGTTACTAGGAATATTGACTCGTAGATTTCTAGTTTGTAGTTAAATTTCTACATATAAAATATCTACAACTTAACAAAAATTGTCCAAGTGTTGTTGTTATTCTAAGTTTTAGAAATAAATTTCTAAACTTTAAATTTTTTATATATATTATTTTCCTGCCAAAAGTGTGCCCCAGGATTTGTTCAAAATTTCATTAAGCCGCTTGTTAACACTGTTTATGAAGAAGAAATTTAAAAAAGAATTTCAATATAAATTTATAATTTATATAAATTTATTTCATGAAAACTGTTAGTGTTTTTCAATGTCAATGTCAATGTCAAGGCGACATAAGGAATAAGACACTCAAAAACTTTTTTTGTTTAGCATTTGGCAAATTTTAACAGCTCATTTTCTCTATTTCCTAGGCCCTACAGAATTCTCACAGGCTATCAGCTGCAGTCAATTTTAAAACGAGAACATTTGTAGTTGACAATTAATTACAGAATAAAGGGAAGTATTTTTATTTAAAAAACCTTTAAAGGGCTTTTTTTTTAATTTACGGAATAGTTTGGGAAACTTACCAGTTTGCCCGCTGAGCCTGCAAAGAAAGGAAAAAAACTACGAATTAAAATTTTGAACATTGAAAATAAACTGTTTAAAAAAATTTGTTTGCAAAGAAAAATTTATTCTTTTACCTCCTGCAAAAATATATATTCCAAACGTATAAATATTTGCAGAACGTTGAGACAATAATTGTTTTAAGAAATAATTTCTTAAAACCTGCTTTTTCTTGTTTAGTTTTGCACAGGAGTCAAATAACTCTGGTAGAGGAAATCTACAATAAAAAACAACCATCAACTTTGAAAAGCACATGTTGAGGCCACTGAAAACAGTTTGTTTGTGTCATCATTCGTTATAATTTTGTCATGTGATTCGTTGTTAATCTAAATAGTTTTAATTACGTTAGTTTTACTTTATCATTATTTACTTAAACTGATTTTAATTATTTAAATTGCGTAAAACAGTTTATGAAGCCAAAAATATTTCGAGACAAAAATATATACACACTCATTCGTTTTCTTCTCAGCGTTGAAAAATGTTTTTGTGAACAGTTTCGGCTCAGATTCTAAGCATATTTTGTGGCTTTTTCTATGTTTTGACGTAAAATATTTAATTGTTTCTCCCGGCCCTAAAACTTCTAAATATATTTTTCATATCTTTCTAATAACAACTTTAATTCTTTCAGTCTTGGCAATTTCTTCAATTTTATTTTCCTCTATATTTCCTCTTTAAGCTTTTTCGCCATTTAATTGCGAACATATTTATTCCGTGTATTTTGTTTTTATGTTTTATAATTTAAAGTTATTTTTAGTTTGTTGTTCTGCAACACACATGTATTAATAATAATTATTATGAAAAATATAGGCGATTAAAGCCAGTCCCAAAGAAAGGTTAAGAGGAACATAAGAGACGTGTAAACAATTTATTTCTTGACAAAAAAACAAAATATGTTTAGCGAAAGTGGTTACAAAACTTTTACAATTTAAAATAAAAATCTTTAATTGGCGAAATTCGGGAAGAAATTAGTGAAGCAGAAATAGTTTTAAAAATTAACTCACTAAATAATTAAAATTCTCAACTAACGCATGAATACTGAAGACACATTGTTGTGGCCTGCGAAAACAGCTGAAATGCGTTACTTTTATAAACAGTGAGTGCAATTAAATGAAAAACGTTTTGCAATATTAGGAAAATATTTTAATTATATCCAAGTTAAAGTACGCCATAGTTCCGACTCATTAAATTTTTTTCAAAGCTTTTTGTTTTGTTCAACAACCAAAACAAATTAAATGAGAATTCAAAGAGTTCCCTGACATTTGCCTAATTGCAGAGAATCATCAATTTGTCCCCCAAACACCCTCTGCTGATCCTAGTGTTCAAGAAAATTATTGTTTTCTCTTCAAAGAATTTTCCCTTAATAAATCTCTAAAAAAAAAACGTTAATAAATATCTGCTAATTAAGAGGTGTTGCTTAACCCTGGACTGTATTTTCGTTTAAAGATTTAATTTTGATGCAAGCATTTTGGTAATCGGTGCCAGAGACCAGCGCCTGCAAAACAATCCTCTTTAAATAAAAACATAAATAAATAATTTATTTATTTATTATAATTATTTTTTGTTTAATGATGTTTGTTATGTTTTGCTATTTAAATTTTACACTCTTAATATGAAACTCGAATTTAATACAAAATTAAAAATAAAAAATATTTGGTTCATACGCGGGTTTGAACTTGAGCCTGAATAATAATTCTTGTCTTTGTATTTAAAATTTATATAAAATGGTTTTTTTTAATAAATTTTCTTTTTGTTAGCTTCTTATACAATATTAACCCTGGAAGGTTAGTCTTCATTTTTGTATCTTAAAAGTTAGTCTTCTTTGAATCGACGAACAATTTAAAAAAAATATTTTAGCGTAAAAATTTTTAAAGTTAAAAATAAACACAAATATTTTTATTTTGTTTTTTAATTTTATTTTGTTCAAAATATAATTTAAAAAAATAAAATAAAATATAACCTAAAAACTAATTTTCTGTCCTGAAATTTGATAAGAATAAAAGAGTTCGTGGAACACTAACCATCCAGGGTTAATAAGTTTCTAAGGGAACAGTTAGTGTCTAAGATTTGCGTCAGTATCTACCAATATGGCCTACCTGATGGTTGTCTCAACACGGGGTGAAATTAATGTTCACCACCACCCCTGCCGCCCTCAGGGGTCACCTGAGTGACCGTTGAGGACACACAGGTTGCAATCTTAATCATTTAGCATCGCCATATATACCAACTTCATACACCTTGCTAAGCTGTTCGGGCCCATCTTAAACCCTTGTTACTTCCGAGGAAAGCATGCTATCAGCACCGAGAGGAATCAAAGGTCAAAGTCATAAGACTTATCCTTCTTGACACTCCCAGCAACGTCTGCTGATTCGCAGCAGCCCATAGAGGCCACCATCAGCTGGGTGGAAGTGCCAGCATAGTATGAATATGCCAGAAAATCAAGCCTTCTCTGATACCTCTCCCAGCAATTGGTGTCAGACCACAACCACCACGTGGACTCATTGAAGAGACCTCAACCAACATCTGGCCACAGAATCAAACGAAGTCTTATCTGTGGGGCTCAACCAGTTCCCGTCGTACCAGTGTAAGGAAACTGGTTACGCCTCGCAAGTCAAACCAATGTAGGTTTGCAACTTACTAGTGATTTTTGATCCTTTGTATTGGCAAGATCCAGGTATTTCTTATCTTTTCCCCAGAAAGCACTGCAACAAGGCGTTACGACTGACCAAGTTGCCTATTGTGGCCCCGGGGGAATTTGTAAGGGAACAGTTTGTAAAGCTGTTAACAAATTTGCTTTTTTTAAAAACAATTTCTCACTGCAAAACCATAAATTTACTTTAAAAAAATATTTTTAGTTGAACTTTTTTTATACTTGAGGAATCTAAGTACGATCAAGTGAGTGGCGCTTGGAAATTTAATTCAATTTAGATGTTTTATAAAATCGTAGTAAAAGTAAAACTACAGGAGTTTGACAGCCAGTATTTTGATCTCGTTTTCTAAAAATGTTTATCACTTTTAGCTCCCACTGTACTATTAGTTTTGTTATTATTTTATATTAATTGAATTAAATTATTTATGTTTAACTAGCGGGTGGGTTCCATAATTTCCAATTGTCTTATTATTTAACAGCTTTTTAATTAGTGTGTAGTTGTAGTTGTAGTTGCTATTGTGTTTTTATTTCTCTTTTTTATTTTTGTGAATACAAATTCCGATTGCAGTTACAAAGTGAAATATTGCAAAGTTTTTGTGGCGCCTTTTGTTCATTAACTGGTTTCAGATTTCAGACGCAACATTCATTCACAACTTTATTTGAGCTCTTATTTCCAATTAATATTTATTTCCTTACGCTTAAAGCCAGCAGAAATGCTTTTTAAAGCAATTAAAAAATATATAAACAAAAAAACAAGCCGTCTAGTCAAAGAACCTTTCAAATAGAATGAATGAGTCATTGAGGCAAAAATATGTGTGTGTGTGTGTGTGTGTTATTGAAGTGACCATCAGCTTTGAAGCAAACAAAATGTTATCAAACAATTTCCTACGGCTTTGCAAAGGTACAGTTTCCAACCACAATTCCAATTCCATTCTCTTATCAAATATTGTAATTTAATTATCTCGGAATATTTATTCTTTATGACACAATTACATGAAATCTGGCAAACAGAAGATAAAACTTAAATCGCTTAAATATTGTAGTACTCCTGTCAAGAAATTTTATATTTACCTTTTCTTATAACTTGGCTAACTGAACACGTTTAAGGTGATTTTCACAAATACAAAAACAAATATATATATATATATATATATATATATATATATATATAAAAGAGAAACAGCAACAAAAACCAGTATCGGTTTTTTTCATTTAGCCAACATGTAGACTCTGTTTTCTTAACGAGTTATTTTTTTAAATATATTTTTAGCTGAGAACAACTCAGTAAACAATTTTTGAAGAGTTCGAGATACATTGAGAGGTTTCTTGAGTGCCCATGCAGCTTAACGTTTCTATTACCTGTTTCGCATTTTTGACTTACAACAGCAGGTAGCGAGTTGCTTTTAACCTGCATTCCCATTGTGGTTTATTAGTCAACCGTATCGTTATTGTCTATCTCTGGCTCTCACTTACTCTCTTTACACGCTCACTACTTTAACAAAATTATAAAAACAAAGATAATAGTAACCAAATATTAACACTGGGCTACAAATAATTTATATAAACAAATATAATGGTGAGCCAACTGCTTTCGATATACATAAATTAGCACTTAAAATTTTCTTATCTAAAACGAAATAAAAAATTATTTAGCGACTACGAAAAGAGTCCAACTGAAATTGAGAACAAGAGCATGTTTTAGCGGTAGATTGAATTTGTAGGCAAGTCAGTTTTGATACGATCAAACAAATTGCACAACACCTTTTTCAAATCCTAAACAAATATCCCAGTTGACCAAGTCTTGCAGACATACTTTGCTACCGGCAAAAGAAAGTTGTAGAGATAATGAAGACTCCCCCATTAAAATGGTGGCGAATTCATGCAAGACGAGATGAACGACAATGTCGCTCAGGTCTGCAATGACAAGCGATTTATATGACAGACATATTGTTGCTGATCAGAAAACCCAATAAACCAAAGGCATTCGTATTGCATATTTCGGTTCACAATGGCGCCAAAGGCGATCACTTCACGGTTTATTTAAATTAAAGAAAAAAAATGTGTAAATTTTCCACATTCTTTTAAAGGAATTATTCAACAATAAATTATTAATTCATTTATTTAGTTCTTGTTTATTTTTATTTCTATATAATTACATTTTTGTTGCAAAAAGTTTTAATATGTTTTTGAATTTTATTAGTTTTTTTTCAATTTGATTGGTTTTTTATTAAAGAAATATAAAATGTTGGCTAAAAGGCCTCCCAAAGTCTGGGCGAATAATTGGAAATATAAAAATATATTGAAAAAATTGTATAAAAAGTCATAAAGTTTTAAAAATTATTATTAAATGTTTTTTAAATTTACTTTATTTATATGCATTTCCAAATTTTATAAATACTTTTCTAATTTTTTTAGTTTAATTATTATTTTTCATAAAAATATTTAAAAAATTTTTATATATTTTAAATAATATTTTTTAAAAATTTCTTTATTTTAATTTTTTCAAAACACCGAAAAACGCTACTTTTTGATAATTTTAATAGGCCCAGAATTGCAACAATTTTGCGCTCGTTTGTCTAAAATATCACCCTTTTTGTGACAGTAGTTTCAGAGTTAATTTAGCAAAAAAAATTTTAAAGTTTTTGACGAAAAAAAAACTACCAGAAAAAGTACTTTCTTGCACATCATTTTGTATAAAAATCGTGCACAAAAATTAAAACTTTACAAAAATTTTATTACTTTTCTTTTTAAAATAACCAAAATGAGTTAGTTTAAATTTTTTTCGAAGTGCAGTTAAAATTTACTTTTTCTTAGAAATGGAAGAAAGCCTTTTTAATCGACTTTTAAAAAATTGCCTTTTTGCCAGTATTTTCCAAAATAAATCATTTTTGAAAGTGTAGAAGCATATTTTTGATTTTATAAAAGAAAAGCTAAAATTGAAAATTTCACAGGGGGTACTTCTTTCTCTGTTCAAAAAATCGATTTTTTAAAAATTTTCTTAGAAATTACTAAATTCTTCGAAGCACCCTGCTTTTTGCCAGTATTTTCCAATTTCAAATTTTATTTTCTTCTCTTTCTGAGGACTTCTTTAAAATTATTTATCGTTTTTGACTTTATTTTTCAATTGAAGTGACCTTAAGAAAATGTTTAAACAAACCTTAAACCTCAATCCTCAAATACTATCCACAAGATAATGATCTTTTCATGCCGTCTTGCTTTTGGCCCTTGTCACGCAAATTATGCCTGCGTAGAGTTTTGTGTGTTTAATAAGAAGTTAAAAATTCCTCAAGCATAATTTTCACACAATTTCAATGCGACACCAGACACTCACTATCAGTGGTGTGCCACAACAGGCAACAACGAGTAAAATACTTTTTACTACACAAGACTAACACTTGAACAATTAAACACGCATACAGTTAAACACCTGTTAAGTATGAATATCCTTTCGTTTGCCACTCACCATACAAACACATTCAAACAATGCGGAACTCTGCTGTTACAACATTTGGAAAACATGCAGACCATGTTATCAGTGTCTTGTGAGAAGTGAAGAGGAGGAGGAGGAGGAGGTTTTTAATGGCAAATGCATCATTAACCATTCCACAAACGTGTTTGTTTTCTTTAAGATATTTCTTTTAACATTTTCAGGCTCACTAGCCACCATATGATTTCCGTTACCGCCTTGAAGCCACCAGCATTACCTGAATAATCAGTTATTTGAAGCAGAAAACAAAACAAGAATTAATAAATAAAAGAATGCAATAGAAGTTGCTGGAATGCAGCAGCGAAAAAGTTAAGTTGCGTGTAAGTTTTAGGCGTAAATATTTCGTTAGTCATTCCTGGCGAATTCTTGAGTAATTTTAGAATTCCTTTAAATAAGAAGATTTTAGGAATTTTCAATTATCTTTATAAAGAAAAAAATTCTTTAGAAAAACTTAAAGGAATTTTTCTCTCAACCAGTCGATGCACAAGTTTTTTTTATTAAAATCATTAAACTGAATATTTTAGATTCAGTGTTGAATATCGATTTTTCCAAAGCATTAACGCAACCTGCTTTTTTCCCAGTAGTTTATTAAGTCAATTAACTTTTTGTTAAAATTGAAAGAACCTGATGTCTTATATGGAGTTGTGCGTGTGAGTAAAATCAGAAAACTTTAATTTTTCTTTTTTTGCACTCACGCCAGTATTTCAGACCGTCACGATCATGAAGGTAATATTTGTCAGGTGGCTAATTTGTGTGCTCAATTATTCTAAAAAATTTTAATACGAGAATTGCAACAATATAAAACTCATCGGTTATTTACCTCATTAATCATAAAAATTATGAGGGTCTAATAAGAGAGTAATAAAACAAAATTTCATATAAATTTTGCTCTATTACACTCTTATAAGCCTGTCATAATTTTTATGAATAAGGCGGTTTAATTTTAAATTTTGGTAGCACTTTGTTGGAATTATTGTAAAAAGTAATTTTCCAAAAAGTTAAAACTGTTAATAAATAAAAATTAATAGTTAATAATATGAAATTTATTTGTTGGGTGGTTAAGCAATGTCTATATGCATTTCATTGGCGCTCTTTACCAAATCGTCAGTAGATTTCAACCACAGTTTTCCAAAGTTTCAAACTTCTTAACTTATTAAAAGACTTCCAAAAACCATCTGAGAATTATGTTAAATAAATTAACTATAAAAATTCACAAACAATTTCAAAAAATCACATTATAATAAGTGTAGCAGGCTATGAAACTTATACAAACCAAACCCAACAAACAACTTTTATTCGATACGACTCTATTTTATTTTTCTATACCTTTATACAGTTAGAAATTCCTTGGATAACAATGAAAGTATTTATAAGGCAAAATGAGAAATAAAATGTATAATATATATAGCATAATAGTATAATAACAATTTGTAAAAAAATTAGTTCATTATTAATAGTTAATAGTTAAAACTTTTTTTAAATAAACATTTTTTTATTAATTTTTTATTTTATTTTATTTTAGTATTATTTTTTTCTACAAGAATTTTTTTAAATTGAAAGCAAAAGTTGTACTGTTTTTTTTTTTACAAGTCCTCACGAAAGATTACATTTGAAAAAAGTACCAAAAAGTACTTTTTTGCAATTCCTCTTTTATATTAAACAGTTTTATATATGAAAAAGTACCAAAAGGTACTTTCTTTATGGTTTAATATTTTTATTAAAATATTTACAAAAAACGTAATAAACAAATGGAATTAATATTATTATCTATTTTACTTCTTTTCTCTACTTTCATAATTCTTGTGCAGATTTGTACGTAAAGAAGTACCAAAAAGTACTTTCTTTGCTATTTTCTGCAGTAGGAAAATTATTATAAATAAAATGGTCTGCGAGTTTCATCATGAAATATTGTATTTTTAAATGCTGTATTTTTCTATTATTGAGCAAATTAATATTTGAGAAAAAGTACCAAAAAGTGCCTTCTTCATAATTTGATGTTTTAGTGGGGAGAAAACTAATAATAAATAGGTTTGCGTACTTAACCATTGAAGTTTGAAAATTATATTATTTTGTATATATTTCTTTTAGTGTTATTGTGTAGATTCGTAAAAAAGTACCAAAAATTTGTTTCTTTGTAGTTTCGGTTATTTTAAAGGGGAAAAAATTATTATTGGGGAAATAAGTATAAAATTTTATCAATATTGAAATTAGTTCAAAGTTTCATTAAAATTTAAAAATTATAGCTTTTTTGGTATCATTATGAATATTCCATTTTAATTTTGTTAATTTGTAAGAAAACAGTTAACAATTTGCAAACCATTTAATTGAATGAATTCTAATCTTTTCGTTGCCAGTGTTGTCATAAATAATAGTAATTAATTAAAATTTTTTTAGTTTTCAAAATTTAAAAAAAAAAATTAAAAATATAACTTCAAATGAGTTATTACTTTTTGCCATTTTAATAGCTATTTTATGAACTGCAATTTTCTTAAACATGTACTAAATATTAATTAACATTTTTTTCCTCTTTTCAGCCAACTAAAAATGTCTATAATCAAATAAAAATTACTACATTGTTTAGAGCGAAAAAAAAAACAAAACAATAATTTCATTTTCAATAGCTAAAGAGAACAAGTGAATAAAAATCGTTTTCTAATTATATACAAAAGCAGCCAAATTTAACATCAATTTGTGTTAAAAATAAAATTAAAAAAGAATCTAAATAAAAAATTGTTGTTTATGTGTGTGTATTTTTCTTTTAGAAACTAGCGAACTAAAACAATAAGAAAAACTGAAACATTAACAAAACAACCATTTAAAAAGGACTAAAAAATAGCAGCTACAAAAATTGCATTAAAATGGGGCCTGCAGGCAAAACATATTTAAAACCAGGGGCAACCGCCTTAGCAGCAATACTTTTTGTAAATATTTGTTTAATAGGTAAGTTTAAATTATATGAAAATATTATCAAACTTTAATAATTCTATATGTTGGACAACACTGTGGTGTTTGAACATCCCTGTGTCAAGGTGTAGTTAGTTAGGTGGCAGCACTGCTCCAACTGGTTATTATTTAATTAGATCTATTATTTTTAGAACAGGTGCTAACAACACTCAGTTATAGAAATCAATTGTTAAGTTTTTATTTAACATTTTCAAAATTTCAATTGGGGGTTGAGCAGCTTTTTTTAGAGTGTATTTGTTGCTTTAATGCTGCCACCTTGCAGATTATATACGAGTTGCCATATTTACGCTGTCTTGAGTGGATACGGGATTTGTTTTTCTTTTAATTTTTTAAATTGAAACTGGGTTACAAAATGGTTTCAGTTTTGTTGTACTCTATTAATAATCTTTTATCTTTATGACTATTTCGAAAAACAGATTTTTTTCCAATTAACTTTTCAGCCAGTATTCTCAACTTTATAAGCCATAATTTTTGTTTTACTTTAATAGCTGAAATGTTACACTTTTTATGTTTAGGTTTTTTTTATTATTTTTCTAGTCGCCTTTTCGTGGAAAAATGTTAAACAATTATTTTTCATATTTTGAGTGCAAACTGGAACGGGAAACAGGTTACTAGTGGCCTTAATATTACGTTACTAGTGCTCATGTTCGGCTTTATTCAGGTTGTTAAGTGCAGGTTCATAAATTTAAAAGAAAAGTTAAATTTCATTTAAAAACCAAATGGTTTTTGAAAGTGCAATTGAATTGAACTTTTACACAAAAAGGAGAGAGAAAATTTTTAGATTTGGTAAACGTGTACTGCCACAAACTGAATGGATAACTAATGAAAAGGTAAATTTTAAATACTTTTTCAAGTTTTACAACTTGTTTGCCCAGTTGGGTTTTAATTAATACAACTTGCACTTAAAGTGGATAATAGAATTGTATAGAAATAGTTTTTTGTGTTGTTTTCTAAAACGGAAATACAGTAGATTTTTTACTTCTCCATAAAGAAAATTGTTTTTATTTCTTCTCTTACACGGCAACAGGAAAAATGTTTTACGAAAAAAAAAAAAATTTATATAAAAGAAAACTAGTAAAATGCACTCGCGGCATTTTTACAACATGTTGGGAAAATATTTTTAATGGTTCCCATGATTATCATTACAAATAATAGGAAGACGATGACATGACAACGTACAAAAGTGAATAGTAAAATGAAACAAAAAGTCAGCCAGACAGACAGACAGCCAGCCAGCGCTATTCAGAGCCCAGCCATTATCAGCTTCACTGGCAGCATTACTTTCAATTAGAAAATCAAATAAGAAATTCATTATGTTACTGCAGGGTTTTTTTTTTCTTTCCAACACAATTTTACTTTATAAAAAAACGCTACAAAACGAAGGCAGGTTAAGCATGATTGAGTTGTTGTTTTGGATTGATGTTTCAAAATAAAAAAAGATATGAAAAATAAATCATTAAAAAATTGCTGTTCATTCTAAATTAAGACGATTCTTGGTAGTCCCCTAAAATACCAGCTAATGCAACTTTAATTATAGCCGGCTTGGGTTAGGTACTCTTAACCATAAGCATTATAAAGCAATAAAATAGTTTTTATTTTATTTTATTATTATTATTTTCTTTTTTGAACTCAGTATTTCAATGCTAATAAAAACCAGGATTTTATTTCACTTAACGCTTTTCCTTTCTTAGATTCAGCTAATCTCATTTCCTGTCTAGAGTCAAGGCCTCTGAAGTCAAATAAACCGCCAGTGTTGCCAATAAAACGGCACCAAATAAAAGCTAAAAAATATAGCCACGCACTGCGGAAAGCACAAATTAGCCAACACTCTAAAACGATTTAAACACCCAAAAACCCTTTCCATTAGTCTCACTAAAAACCAGCACAATATGCTAACGAATTCAATATTTTACAACACATGGCAACTCTGTTGAATAACAACAATATTTCGAAAATCCCTTGATTAATTGCTATGATTTACTAAGATAACATTAAATCAAAAACTAATCAGCACAGATCATCTTGAGATCAGTTAATGATTTTAGTCACATGCTTCCCGAGAATAACTATTCTGCAGGGTTAACAAAAGTATTGGGATTCATCCCTAAGTCACAAAGTAGCTGCAAGCCAAAGTTATTGGCAACTAAATCAATTTGAAGCGGACATCTTAAAAAAAAAAGAAATTAAATGGGAAATAATTTCCAAGGTAAAAGAAAAGCAGTATATATATTCTAACACACACATACATGGCAACATTGTTGCCGGAAGTCTTCCCTTGAATTCCCCATTTTTCCTATTTTATAAAAAATGTTGCACAATATTCTTTCTTTTTTCTAATAATAATAAACAAGTTTTCAAAGGCTTTACAGAAGTTTCTGTAGTCGGCTTCCTCTGTTTTAATTTTCCATCACACCCCCTGTCCCAGGATTTCTTTACACACTTTTTCATTTCAGTGCCACAAAATAAATAGTTTCGGATCAAGTTAATAATAACGATTTTTAGTAGTACTCTTCTATTTCTTTAAGCATAACAGTGAAAATTGGTATTTAGCAGATTTTCAGAATCCCAATACTGTCACCAGAGATATGGCAACCTTGCAAATACTTCTAGATTCTTCTAATCTATAAGAAAATCGAAAATTGGTAAGCGTAGTTGCTCCGAAAGAATTTCAAGATCGGCTAATTTTCTTATGTGAAACACTAACTAATTCGGAAGCTTGTAAATTAAAATGAGTTCGAAAGAAATCCTCGAAATATATGAAATTTCAACCAAAATTTTTCTACAAATCAAAATAAATATATAAAATGATCTAAAATAAGTAAATTAACATCAATTAATATTTTTCCAAAGTTAAAGAACTCGTGGAAAAAAACTTGATATACTAAAAATTTACTCCGAAAAGCCTTAAATTTCTCAAAAGAAATCTAGTTTTTTCATTTATGCTATTATTATCAAAATTAAGAACCGGTAATTTCAAAACTCCGAAAAATCTTAAATTTCTCCGAAAAAAAATCATGTGCTGTGCGAAAGTCGTATAACATGAAACCATGCTTAAGAGATAGTAATCATAGGAAAAATAAAAATTTAATATTTCCGAAATTTACTTCGAAGAATGTTAATCTAACTGACTAAATAAAATTTAATAAAAAACGATTGATTAATATCATAATGAGTAACTGATCTCAAAAATTCGCAATTTAAAAGCGAAAACTTAAAACTGCAATATTCAAGAATTACTCCGAAAAATCTTTAATTTCTCCTCAAAAATAAAAGTTGTACGAATCTTCTATAATTTGTAATTAAAATATAAAACAAATTTATTTCGAAAATTTTAAATCGCGAAATTCGTCATTTCAAAGAAAAATGCGAAAAGGGCAACGCCTAAGAACTATTCCGAAAAATCGTCAATTTACTCCGAAAATTTGTTATTTCTTGGCGTAATCAAATGTTTTCCGAAAATTCGCAATTATTATGCCCTCCATAACCAACATTTTCCTTTTCCTGCTTTTGCAACTCAAAATAAAAGTTATTGATACTCCGAAATAATTATACTTTCTTTATAACTTTTAATTGAAATATATAATGAATCGGAATGTGTTTAAGTTTTCCATAAAAATAAGCATTTTGTTCGGAATTGTATAAAATTTCATTAAACCGAGAAATCCCACAGAATATTAAAAACTCAAGAAGAAGTCGACTTAACTCCGAAAGGAAAATTTATAACGAGGAATTTGTTGTGGCATGAAATATGATTGAACTCTTCTTGGACTTCGCATTTCATACTCCGAAAATTTGTTGAACTGATCATTTCACTTAAGAAAGCGACAACTTTTATATACTAAAAATTAATGGGCATTTTTTTTTCAAAAACTGGGAAAATCCTAATTTCACAATCTTTTCGGAAAGAATTCTCGGATATCCAAGCAGCACCCATTTCATAAATAGAAGTTATTCAAATTTTTGTTTTTACATCAGATATATGATTTTTATTTATAAACAGACAATTTTGTAAAATCAACTTAAAAATGAGCCGGAGTTACTGAGACAAAATGAAATATTTTCTAGAAATTCGCTACTAAAACTGGTGGCATCCGTGGTCTACTAAAATCAGCTGATCAAGAATTGTTTTTATTGACATCGGCGAAGGGGATATCCATTTTTACAGATTAATGCCGATGCAAGCTGATACTCTGAATATGATCCAGTTTCTATGCAGTTTTCGACAACCACAATGACTGAATTCGCCTTAATATTCTTCGTATAAGTTTGTGCTCGAAATTATATTTTTCATCCCCTGGAATATCAATTACTTAACCATCCTTAAACTGCACTTTATATCTTCCATTAAATTAAATTTAATTTAAGCAGCAGGCGTTTAGATATGGAGAATTGGCGTATCTATAAAAACTATTTAATGTTTTGGCATGAACCAAATATTTTATCAGCTCATTTCCGCTTCCCTTAAACCCGGCAACTTTGCAAATAAAGTGGCAAATATTTATCTAGAAAATGAAACTTTTTTTTATTTTTATTTTTATTATTATTATTGTTTCAGCCAGAAATGAAGAAGAGGGATGAATTGTTTTCGAGAATTGTCTTAATGTTTATAGTTCAGGTCATAAATCAATTTATGTTTAATAAACTTGTGGGGGATTTTCCAAAAATCAAGGGCTGGTGGAGAAAATCGTTGTTGTTTCGTTTGAAAAATGACGTCATAGTTGGTGTGAGAAAATTTCAAATTTTTGCTTTGATTTTTAATTTATCTCCTAAACGCTTTAATGCAGTTGAGGGTTTTTAAAAAAGCATGATGTCATTGTTTCAAGTTAAAAAGGGAAATTATTTCTCTGCCTTCAAAGGATTTGAATTGTCGTTTTTTTTTTGGTCAGATTATTCCCATATAGTTTTTAGTTTTATTTTATTTTATTTTTTTTGTTTTAGCACTTTGGCAAATTGAAATTTTTTCAAAAGCGACTTGTATTTGATTTATGCATTAAACATTTATTGCTGTTGCACTAAAAGCACTACTTGGCGCACATTTGGCACAAGCAAATCACAAGTCTTGGCCCAAAGAGCAAAAATGTTAAAGTCAAAAATCAGCTTTAGGAGAACACTTTTTTTAGAAATTTACTTTAAATAAATTTTAACATTTTCTTTCATTTTAAGATATCCAACTTTTATCCAGCACATGAGATTGGCCACTTCTGCTTCAAGCGCTTCCGTTTATAATTAACCACCCTTGAATAAAGTGCCTTGTAAATCACATTTTTTTTCTATCCCTTCCCTTCCCTCTCTTTGAAACGACTGACAAGCTTTAATTGATTTTTTTTGTAAACATGCATTGACAACATTTTAAAAACAAATTGAAATTACAATGGAAACATATTCGAGTAGTCAGAAGGTCTGGTAAATTAGGCAGCTGTGTTTGACTTGCCAAACACCCTCGCCCTCCTCTCCCTCTCAGTGAAAAAGGAACCCCAATTCTGTTGGTTTAATAATCACATTTCTTTTCACATATAATCCAAACATTAACATCTAAATGAAATAAAAAAACTTATAAAATATTACAAAAACAAAAAATTAATCATTGAAAAAAAAAACCTAATCCGACTTGCAGCACCCTAAATGAAGGTGGGATATTATGTGGGATTTGTGGCATCTATTTGTAACATTAAAAAAACAACACACAGTTTTTAAACAAAATATTTGTAAACCACAACAAATTCGAGAAAAAAATATGTTTCTGAATAATCAGAAAGGCAGGTTTATGCAATAAATATTTTTAAAATGCAATTAAAATAAACAAACTATTTTAGTTTTTATGAATGTAATTTATTCCCAAATAACACATAAAAAACACATGCAAGATATAATTAAAACGAAAACAACCCATAGTGCACAGTGTAATTTTCTTCTCTTACAAAAGAAAATTTCTAAATATATATAAAAAACTATTTTACCGCCATAAAATGTCAAACATGATCTCAATACCAGCTTAGTTAATTTTTTAAAACTTAACGAAATTTTACCAAACTTAACGAAACTTTATTGTCGCAATTAAATCATTGACATATTTTTTTATTACTATAAATTAACTTAAAAGTCTTTTAAATCGATAAAGTTAACGCTTTAAAACTTAACGAAACTATTTTTTTACATTTAGAGCTTGAACATGAATGCAATATTAATTTGGCATATCTTAACATTTTATTAAAGTGCACATTTTAACTAGACGAAAATTTTGCAAACTTAACGAAAGGCTTAAAGCTTGTAGCTTAAAGATAACTTTTATATTGGTTTTACAATATTAAATAACAGTTTAATAAATATCAAGTGATAAATTCGACATAACTGAACTTTTGGAAATTGAACGAAACTATATTTTTATACTTTAGAACAGCAACACAATTTCTGAATAAATTTTATGAGATGACACAGTTGTTTAGCTAATATCATGGGCAAAGTTTAGCTCAACGAAACTTTATTAATTTAACGAAACTTATATCATTTAGTAGGAAATTTCAATAATACAAAACTTTTATTTATGTAAACTGTAACTTAATGGATTGCTATTTCCTAAATCTTACGAATGGAAATAGTTTAGAAACAAACATAATTTTTGCTGATATGTATTAAATTTTTATTTAACGAAAGTTTTTAGAAATCAACGAACTTTTTTTCTTAGTTAATTATTGTTTGGAAATGTGTTCAACAATATTTAGCGTTTATTAAGCTGATAATATAGAAGTAAATTTCGATTTAAGGGAGTTTTTGTAAAATTAACGAAACCTAAACAAACAAACAAAACCTTGAGTCTATATGATTTTCATACAACAACATGCTTTCTTATTCCAAATAACGTTGTAATTTTAAGTTATCGATCGTTTCTGCAACTTAACGAAGCTTTCTTTTTTTTATATAAGAACATAATTATTTTTCTGTGAATTGGTTTGATAATATTGAGTTTTAGTTAGTGTGTTTGTAGCTAATATTTTGTATAAATTAAGCAGTAATTGCATTTCTTAAAACTGAACGAAACATTAATATTTAGCTTGAAAGTGTGAGCATGTACAACCTGTGAGCCACGTCACCTCTACCACACTTCCTTAGGTCATATTAACTTGTAATTTGAACCTAACAAACAGGTTTTTCGGACTTAACGAAACTTAATTTTTTTAGTTGGAACCAAAATGATAATTTGGAAACGGATTCAACAAAACAAAGTTTTTATTTAGATCGTAATATGCGTAAATTTTGGCATATGATATATTTTCCGAACTTAACGAAACATAATTGTTTTAGTTTGGAAACTACATCAGCCATACTACACTTCTTTAGGTCGCAACAAATTGTAATTTTAGCCCAATGACCATTTTTCAAACTTAATCAAAGTTCAAATCGTCTGTTTCTCAATAGAAAATTTTTATATTTAAATATTAAAGACTTTAACCATAAAAAATATATTAAAATTGTAGAACATTCTTTAAAACAAAATGTGTATGAAAATTGAAATGCAACTGTAAATCCAGTAACGAGTGTAACTAAAAATCCATGCAAAATTGTATCGTCGCATTAGTTAACAAGATATGGATTTCTTAACACTATATTTGTGGTGTTCATTTTAAAACTGCTCATTTTCAGTTTACTGCTGATATAAAAAATTTTGGTTAATTTAATTTCACACGAAATAGAAATTTCACATAAATTTATTTTATTGCTTCTCTGCTGCAACCACTTGTTTTTCATGAACCGAAAAGCACATTCATTATGGTGGATACATTTTTGTTCTCTTTTTGTTTTGCATCTGAACCCTTTTGCGGCCCAACTGCCATTAAAGAAAAATTAAATGTATTGGAAATTTATTACAAAAGATAATGATTGCTTTTGCATTGTAAGCATTTAAGCATCATTAAGGGAGAGAATATGCATTTGGGAATGAAACAGTAATTAAGAGAAAAAAGAAGATTTGGATGCAAGTGAAAACAAAGTCGGAAAAGCGTTTTATATTTCGAACTTTAAATCCTTCAAAGATTTCTATTTTTAATTTGCCCCAAATAGTTCAGCAGAGTTCAAAACCTGACTGTAGCCTTCTATTGGAATTTAACACAATAACTTAAGAAAGGTATTTCTAACTTAACGAAACTTTCTCCTTGTTAATTGAGACTATTAATATACTTTAAAAAAGGTTTTAACAATACACAGTTCTTACTTAGCTCATATTATATGTAAATTTTGGAATAGGATAAGTTTTGTGAACCTAAAGAAACTTTCTTTTTGTTAGTTCAGACTATAAACATAATTTGAAAACGAATTCAACAATACAAAACTTTTACTTAGCTCATATTATATATAAATTGTGGCATAGGATGGGTTTTGCGAACTTAACGACACTTTCTCCTTGCTAATTGTGGCTATAAATATAATATGGAAAAGGTTTTAACAACACAAACTTCTACTTAGCTCATATTATATGTAAATTGTAGCCTAGAATAAGTTTTGTGAACTTAACGAAACCTTCTTTTTCTCAATTGAGACTATAATTATAATTTGGAAACGGTTTTAACAATACAAAGTTTTAACTTAGCTCATACTATACTGATCCTGAACAGGATCAGTTTGGCGAGCTTAACGAAACTTTCTTTTTTTTATTTGAGCCTATAAATATAATTTGGAAACGAATTCAACAATACAAAACTTCTACTTAGCTCATACTACACATCAATTGTGGTATAGGATAAGGTTTGCGAACTTAACGAAACTTTTTTTGTCAGTTGAGACTATAATTATAATTTGGAAACGGATTTAACAATACAAAACTTTTGCTTTTCTCATATTATATGTAAATTGTGGCACAGGATAAGTCTTGCGAACTTAACGAAACATATTTGTTACTTTTGACCGAAAATATGAGTGATATGAAAAGTACATCAGCCATATCAAACTTCCTTAGTTCGCCACAAGTTGTAGTTTCAACTTAACGAAGATTTTTCAAACTTAACGAAAGTGAAAATCGTCAATGGAAATTTCGTAATTCGTTAAATTACTGTTTCTTAAAATGCCTCGCAGTACAAAAGAAATGTAATGCTTTTTTATTTATTTTATTTTGACTGAAAATTTTATTATTTTCAAATCTTTAAGAAAAACTGCTGGAACCGTATTTTGCTTTACATATTTATTGCTTAAGATTTGTCTTATTCATTCTTGTTATTATTTTTTTAGCCAAAATACGAGATCTTTGAAATATTCTATTTTATTTTCTTGTGGCATTTTCAACAAGCCAAAGATTAATGATGCCACGGTTTTTACTCATTTTACTGTGGCATCAGAGACATGAAAATGTATCACCTGCAGTAACTCAGCATCAGCAGCTTAAACAAACACATGCATTTGTTTTGCTCTGCTTGTTGAGATTTAAAAAAGCAGAAAAACCTTTTGCTGCAAATTCCTTGTAATAACGATGATTGTTCTACCGCTGTGATGTCTTGTAAAAGTTCAAACAGAAAAATCCATTAAATTTCATTTGAAATTGTATCTTCTTTTTTGTTTTGGATGCATGAGCTTTTCTGCTGATGCCGGCCTGATGCATTCCTTTTAACAACATACGAGAATAATACTGCATTTTTGTTTTTTGGTATTTCGTGTTAAAAAAGGTCATTAACACACCAAAAGTTCATAAATCTTTTTACAGTTTTTCGTATAAAAAACATGTCGTTAGTTTTTTTAATTCTTCAAAAAATCTTTTTGTTTTCCAGTGTGATTCACAGCAATTTTGGTTAAAAGTTTTCAAGATAAATTTGATCTGGCAAAAAATAATGAGTCAAAGGAGTTAAATTAACAAAACAAACAAAAAAAAAAGTAAAAGGTCATTAAGAGTATTATAATCAAATATATCGAATTTCAACTTAACGAAATTGTATTTTGACAACGGTATGTAAAAGGCTATCAATTATAATCATTAACCACATAAATCTCTAATATTTTCAGTTAATCAAAATAAATAAATTTAAATTTGTTAGGAGTGTGGCTATTTGATTCACAACCACACGTGGTATTACTTAACGAAACGTTATTGTTTTAACTCAATAGCAATATAATATAAATATTTTAACAACTTCTACCAACAACTGGAACTGACAAAATCGTATATAAATGCTTAGGTATTCATTAACGAGGCATGTCAGCACTTAACGAAACTTTCTTTTCGACTTAGAACTTCATAAAAAAACAAACATTTGACATAAAAAATTAAATAAACTAATAAGATCTTATTATTTCAACTTGACGAAACTTAACGATATATTATTTACACTGCAAAATAGATTCAAATACTTAAAAAGACAATTCCACAAATTGAAAAAATATTATAAACTCAAATATGCATACGGGTTTAACTTAACGAAACTTTCGACTACTTGACGAAATTTTATTTACGCAACAAAAGGACTGAAAAAATTGGCTTGTAAATATAACAAACAAAACAAACCCATATTGGAGTTTAGCTGCGCCCAAATATTTAGAAACTTAACGAATTTTTAAAAGTGGACCAAAAGCGTTAAGTAAATGTTAGAAAAAATGAAAATTTTTCTTAAAGCTTAACTATATTAAAGAAAAAATAATTCTTAGCGGTGTATAAATATTTATAATTATATGTGTCGAGGTCTTTTATTACAACTTAACGAAACACGATTTATGCTTCTAACAGTCGTAGAAAAATATCTAGCACAATTTTGCAATACCAAAAGCTGTAAAAAGAGGCTGAAATCTTAATATAAAACTTAACGAAACTTTTGCAAATTTAACGAAACTTTATTTTCATGTAAACGGGATTTTTTAAACAACTTGGGCATATTAAAAGGGCCGCTTTACATTTTTTTAAAACTAAACGAAACTTCTATTATATATAAGCTAATCAACTAAAATAGCAAATCTTCAACTTGCGGCAATTTATGTAAAACTCAACGAATCTTCAGTAAAAAAAGTAAAAGTAAAAACGCTGGATAATCAGCTAAAGTTAAGTGTTTATATATAGTTAAAGTTGTTGCTTTAGAAAACTTCGAAAGTGCTCACCATCGTTATAAATTTAAGCTTTAGATTTGCAAAACTTTTCCAAACTTAACAAAGTTCTACGGAAGGCAATTTCACTGTGTCTTATGTTATACAACGTGTATAATATATATTATACAACGTATATAACTTAACGAAACTTTTATTAATATTTACTTTAAGTAAAATATTATTGAATTTCAAGTTAACAAACACTTTTTGTTCATTCCTTTAATTAACTCTTTAATAAAATTTAACATTTATAACTTTCAAAAGAGATTTTTTCAAAATAAATTATTTCCTTTCTACTTAATTAAATCTTCAGAAACCAACTCTTATTCCAACTGACAGACGACTGTCGTTCTTTGCAATGAGTTATTTAGCAGAAGCAAAAGGAAAATTAATAAACAAATAACAACTTTCAATTGAGTGAATGTTGTTGTTGCGCTAAAACCAGGCAGTTTAAAAACTATAGAAAATGCTAAAGTCACGTCTTGACAAAAAAAAAAAAAAAAGATTGAAAAAAGTCAACACAGACTATGAGACTTGAATGACGAATATGATTATTTGGCATGAATAAGTGAATGAATGGAGTCGATGCAATAAAAGGATTTAATTATCGAATGCAACAAAATAACAATAGAACCAACTCGAGAGTTAAGCCAAATAAACCAAAATAAACAAACGCACACACAATCAGAATACATGCATTCATATGCCAATAAATTTATAGAAGTGTGTGTGTGAGTGTGTTTCTAATAGAATTTTCAGTTTCGAAAATGAAAGACAGGAAAACCAACCCATACAACCACAAGAATATTGTTCTAAACAAATGAGACGTGAAAGGCAAATTGATTAGCTTAAAATTGTTTAGAAGAACTCGAAAAATTTCGACATGCATTTTTAAATAAATAAAAGAAATTTATTGTTAAAAATGAAATTTAACATGAATATTTAATAAATCAAATATATAATTATAAATGAGAACCTACTTTTTTTAATCAAAAATAAGGGGATATTTTAGAGTGTTTGTGTAAAGTTGCCATACTCTTGAAAAGCGTGAAATTGTTTAGAACTCAAAAATTTCGAAAAGAATTTTTAATTAAATAAAAGAAATTTATTGTTAAAAATAACATTAAAACTGAATATTTAATAAATCAAATTTATAATTATAAATTTCTTTAATCAAAAATAAGGGGATATTTTAGAGTGTTTGTGTAATGTTGCCATACTCTTGAAAAGGGTGAAATACACCCTATTTGTCAACCCAATTCTTATGGTTCAATAATAACATTTTCTCTTCAGATATAATCTCCAAAAAATTCGAGAAAAATATTTGTTTCTGAATAATCAGGGTGGCAGGTTTATCCAATAAATATTTTTAAATTGCAATTAAAATAAACCAACTATTTTTAGTTTTATGAATGTAGTTTATCTCCAAATAATATGTAAAATTGTATAAAACATATGTAAGATATAAAACGAAAACAACCCATAGTGCACCATTTTCGGGTAGGAAATAACAGCAGGTTTTTGTCTCAGCCAAGTAAAAGTTGTTTGTATTAAGATCTTTATTTCTAAAAAATTATTTTACCTCCGTAGAGTGTTAAACATGAAATGAATACCAGCTTAACGAATTTTTTAAGACTTAACGAAGTTTAACAAAACTTAACGAAAATTTTCAAAAATTAACAAAGTTTTTCAAAATTTAACGAAGATTTTCAATACTTAACGAAACTTTATTATCACAATTAAGTTCTCTACTTTTTTTAAATTAAAAATAAAAGACTATATTAAAATATCTGAGTGAAGTTTTTAAAGCTTAACGCAGGTTTTCAAAACTTAACGAAGGTTTTGAAAACTTAACGAAGTTTTTCAAAACTTAACGAAGTTTTTTAAAACTTAACGAAACTTTATTACCACAATTAAGTTCTCTACTTTTTTTAAAATTAAAAATAAGGGTTTATATTCGACTATTTGAGTGAAGTTGTCACACCCTTTAAAAGGATAAAACATAATGACAGAAAAATATGTGTCAAAAAATATAAAATTTTGTGAAAAAAATCAACCATTTAATTTTCAAATTCAACAGCAGCAGAGAAGAGTGCTATTTTCGAAAATATTAATATGTTTTTTATTTTAATTTTTAATTTATTTTATTTTATTATTTTTTATATTTAATTATTTTTTTATTTATTTTAATTTTTTTTTTAATTTATTTTTTATTATTATTATTATTGTTATAATTTCTTTTATTTTTTACTTGAGAATTTAAATTTTAGAGTGCGTCATTGTTGTAGGTATCTTGTAGGCACAAGATAATTAACTATTACCTTCAGCCAATTCATGTGGCGATTTAAAAATTCTCTTTAAAATTTGTTACCACAATTTTTTTCTAAGTTTTGAAATTAATGGCGTTCTCTTTTCTCGAAAAGGTGTAACATTTTTCCATTTCTTTTCCAAAAAAAATTACAGTTTGCAGGAGTTTCAAAAGAGAAATTATTTTTCGCTAGGAATGTGGGATTAATTTCCTTAAAATTTTTTATTTTGAAATCACAGAATGTTGCCCTTTTGTGTCAAAAAGTGCAAAAAATGTTGCATTTTTTTCTACAAAAGAAATCGATATAAATGTTTTTTATTTCTGTTTTAATTTTATCATTTATAAGAAACTCAAATATTAAATATTTAACTTTCCTGTAAGAAAATCTAAAGTTTTTAAAAGTTTGAAAGTTATTGGTGTCACCCCGTTTTGAAAACATCACTCTCTCATCACATTTTGTCTGACTATTTCTTGTAGGGCAACACTGTGTCTGTATTTATGTGAGTCTTTATATTTGTAAAGAGTTAAAAAGAGCACAATAACGCCTAAAAAATTTTTGAATACAAAAACAATAATTTAGAGTTTTGAAAATTTTTGGATAATTTTTTGCTCAAGAACACAAATTTTATATTTCAACATAAAGTTCAGTTATTAGTGGTATTAGTTTAACTTTTTCTTTTAAAAATACCCGTAGAATTGTCTGAAATTCTTTACTCGTACAATTCAGCTTGAAGTTATACATCTCATATATTAAAACGCATCATACATTTTTGTCGTACACCTTTTACTATCGTATTGTCAACTACAATTGATGAAAAATATACGGCTTAAAAGATATTCCTGTGCAGATATGCACAATATTCTAAGTGTAAAAATTTAAAAATACTGTAAGATTTGTTTGGTCACACAATTTAGCTTTAGTTTATATATGTTGTATACAAATGAGACATAAACATGTTTGTGGTACACTTTAAACCACATTATTTTCCATCAATATTCATAAAACACATAAAATTTAAAAGCTATTCATGTGTAGATGTGCAAAATATTCTAAATATAAACTGTTTAAAACGCTGTATAAATTTGATTGGTCATACAACTTTTAATTTAATCATATATCTTTTATACAAACGAGATATAAACATTTTTGTGGTACATATTAAATTATCTTATTGCAAATCGATATTAATAAGACACATACGACTTAAAAAGTATTTCTGTGTAGATGTGCACAATCATCTAAACATTGAAATTTGAAAAAATTTAATTCTAAAAGCCGCAACAACTTTCAATTATATCAACTTTATGGTTTAAATACACTTTTTCTACTTTTGATACCAGATTTAGTGAAATAGTTTAAATGCAAAATGGCATTATTCAAACTACCGAAACTACTTTAGAAAAAAGAAAATTTCCAATATTTTTCATTGGCCATTTCATTGAATTAAAAAAAAATCTATCGATTTTGCACTTATTCTTTTATTTCACATTCATTTCGTGTAGCAGTTAATGTTGTTGGCAGTTACTTTAGCCAGCAAAAGGTAATAGATGAATTAATGAAGCCTTAATAATCCTTTTAAACAGTTAAGAAGAATGTGTGGCCGCTACTTGTATCATTGACCTTTAGTTGAGCATACCATTGAGCAGCTGACTCACCTCTTAGCAGTTCACTGTGCATAAACGATACCGCGCTACACTAGTTTTTTTTTTTTTTTTTTTTTTGATATGTACTCAAGGGGGACTTTAGAAGGTGACATTGCAGCCAGTTGTGGTCATAGTACACACACTTACAAAAGAGTTAAATGAAAAATTAATGTTTTCAATTTGTTTTTGTACAACTTTTAAGTTAAATCTGTTTTTAATCCAATTACCAGGTATTGGTCAGGCGAAATAACAAAGGAATCGGGTACACCAACAACAGCAATGAAACAAGCTTTATAAAACATTTAAATTAAAAATAGATTTAGAAAATGTGATAAAAGTTTTAAAACTGTTTATTTTTTTTTTTATTCCCCCCCATATACAATGAAAAACATGTTACAGCAAGCACGTTATGGGGAATGACGCGCACAGAAGAAGTTTAAGTTAGTTTAAACTTTTTGACTGCAGACTTTGAACATTGAAATGACGCAAATTCAAAAATATCAGATTTATTTTTCATTCTTAAAAAAATAAGTGCTCCTTCACCAAAAGCAACCGCATAAGCCATAAGGGAACCTTCCCCTAGCCTTGCTTTTATCTTGTAAATTTGCCCAGAAGTGAGGCGAAAAATATTGGCACGACTATCTTTCGGCACTGCTGTACAAACGAACAAAAACAGTGTGGCCATTCAAGCGCTTTTTTTTTGTCTGATTAGGGTACTACTAAACCTTTCGGGTAATTAAATTGACTGCTTTGTAATCTGCAGCCGTCTCTGGTTTATTACAGACTTTTTTACTGAGTCAAAATAAATTATTTCTTTATTTGGATCAGAATACTGCAGGACATTTTTTGACATTCCATTTGTGCCGGCATTTAGAAATCGCCAGCTTTTTTTTTATTTTTTTATTTTCTTGTATGGAAATTATAAGAAAGGGCATATTGTTGAGAGGAGAGATGAGAACGCAGAGACTTTGTTGTTGCCATTTTACTTCTTTACTTAAGCGGCGCATTTTAGCTACAGTGCAGTTAAGAAGGCGTTGCCAAATTTTTTAAATTAAATTTTTTTTTTATTAGACAATATTTAAAAAGAAATATGATAAACGTTGCCATTATTTTGTACTAATTATTTTGCTCGTCTGCGATGACTCCAATATCATAGTTTACTAATATTGTTTTTTTTTTTTTAAAAGAGTGCAACATTTTTTGCACTTTTTTAAAGAAAAGGGCAATATTTTGTTACTAAAATATAGTGAGTTGAAGGCAAACTAAGCCAACATCTTAAATGAAAAATAATTTTTGTTTCAAGACTCGTACAAACTGTATTCGTTTTAGAAAGAAAGTGAAAAAATGTTGCATGTTTTCCAGAAAAGAAAACACCATAAGCTAAAAATTTTTTTATGTTTAGTGAAAAGAATGGCACCTGTCAAGGGTGCCGCCGCCAGTATTGATACACAGTCGTGTCCGTTTTATTTTATATAAAAAATTTATTTTTCATTGATGCTTTTGTGTATCGATATAAATAGGATCGAAAGTCGAAGAATGTCACGTTTTGAAAGCTGTCGCAGCAGTCAATTTCATGATTTTTAATTAATTATCTGCTTATTGGAAACTATCCAGATGTTGTCAAAATAAATTTTGAAACATTTTCAAAATTAATATTTTTATATTTGGATTAGTTATCGTTTATTCTTCACAGTCTGTCTTTAGTCAAAATAAATTTTGCTGGAGTTCAAATTTTTTTTTTTTAATTTTCAGTCGAATAAATCTATCCTCTAACATCTGGCAGCACAACGATTCATAAAGTCTGGCCATTATGACCAGCCATTAAACTTGATCTTGTTTTTTCAAGTCTTTCTCTTTATTCGTACATGTTTTACTTTCTTTTCTGGTCTTGTAAAACTTAAAAAGAGTACGAATATTTTTCGTTTCTTTTATATTTCAAAAACGCTGTTTCTTTTATTTTTTCTTTGTAATAGTTTTTCCCACAGCGAAGAAGACATGCAGTTATCCAAGCAGCTCGACTCGTAGTCAATTTATGTTAATGTTGCTAATGATAATTATTAAGTATTTCTTTTGTAATAATTTTTGAGAAATTATTGTATAATTTTCTCTTCTGGAACATGTAATCAAGCAGAAAACTATTTTCAGATAATTTTTGTGTTGCATTTCATATTTCCTATTTTAAAAATATTATATTATATTTCTTTAGTCATGAAAATCTTTAGAGATAAGAAAATAAGCATTTACATTTGGCAAATTCATGTGAAACTGAAAGGAGTTTTAGGAAAAGATGCAAAACAATTAGGGGTATTTAAATAACATTATTAAGATGCAAGGCACACAGAGAAAATTTGTTGTGTTTAAATTTAAATAGAATGTGAAAAAACTTAAAATTAATTAAATTTATTTTCCTATGGAAACGAGATGAGGAAATTTCCTTTATTTTCTAAGGAATGAATAAAAATCTGGATATAACTTTTGGTTTCTGAGCCATAATTGAAAGTCAAGAAGTAGTTTTCGTTTTCAGATTGAAAAGTAGAACTCAAAAATTAACTTTTATTTTCAAAATACAAAAGGACAAGAGATATTGAGGAATAAATAGAAATCAAGAAATAATTTTTATTTTCCGATCGAAAAGTAGAATTCCAGAAGTAACTTTTATTCTCTGATCGACAAATAAAACTCACACAATAACTTTTAATTTTCAAAGCGAAAAAATTGACTGGAAATTATTATTAAACTGTGACTTTTAAAAGATAAAACCCAAACATATATAAAAAATACTTTAAAAAATTTCAAACAAAATTGAAATTCTCATAATTATGTGCTTTTTGATTGATTTCTATTAATTTGAAAGTTCTGTTCTCACTTAATTAATTTTCATCATTTTTTGTTCTGTTTTATTTCGTTTTTTTAGAAATACTTTCAAGTGTTTTTAAATTAAATTAATTAACAGTTTGTGGGGGCACAAAGATTCATGTGAAATATACACTTTTTGTTTAGTAAATTTCGTGAAATTCAATTGTTTGAAATGAAACTAATTTTTTTTTATTTATATAATTATAATTTATAATTTTAAATTTAATTTCTAAAAACTTGAGAAACAATAGCGATTCCTAAAAAAAATCTGCCAGCTGTTCCGCAGATAAATTTTATTAGATGGATAAAAACTCAAGTGAATTGATCTGTTTAATTTGGGATTTCAAACGTGATTAACCAACGTTTCACACAAAATTCACCAGTGAAATAAAAAATATAAAAATAGATGCAACTTAACTCTGGCTTCTAATCGGTCCTCATCAGACCTCTTAACACTATCCCCTTCTGAATGCGACATCGGAAGTTTTGATTGTAGGTTACACGCGTTGGGTGGTGTCTGTACTTAGTAAAGGAACCTATTCCAGTTTTTCACCAAACTTTTCTATTTAAACCAGCCAGCCATTGATTCCCAATTCTGTGCCACGTCGTGGGTTCGATTATCCACGGTCTTCATGTGGTACATCAGCAGACCGGCCCCACTCAGAAAAAACACTTCATTCCAATCATAAGAAAATGCTATTTAATTTTATATTAAATAAAAGCATAACCCAGTCAGCACTTTGATAGAGTGTTTTGTTGAATTGAAAGCAATTCAGCATTCCCAAGTCAAAGTCCAATTAAAATGGATATACGCGGTTAATCACGAAAGGCAAAGATTTTAAAATGAAAAAGTGTTGAAAACACTATTTCCTAGTTTTCTTTTATTGTCCTTTTTTTTGCAAATTCTTTCTTTGTTTTAGCTTTTATTATGCATTTCTTGCCCTGGGCCAGTAAATAGAAGTTAATAAAAAGTACTTTAAAAGTGCTTAAGCTGGCTGGCAAAAAAAAAAAAAAAAAGAGTGTAAATTTTATGGCTTCTTGTTTTCCTGTATCCTGCAGGAGCTGCCACCGTGTGGGATTGTTTAGAGTGTTGCTGGTTTATGGGAAATAGAGTGTTCAAAACTAACGTACTTTTTATTGTTGTAATTTATTAGAGCAACGGTATTTCTTACTCTTATATTTTAATTTCTGGTATTTTTTTACTTTCTGCTCTTTTTTCTCTATTTTTTTATGGTTTGACTTGAAAACAAATAGCGTAAAGCAACTACAAAATAATACAGTTAATAATTAAAAAAGCATTAATAAATAAGAGAAAAGTCCTTAAGCGCTTAAATAGAAACAACTTGAAACTAAAGAAGATTTTTTTTTGAAATAATCCCTTCCAAATAAATAAAATCTTAGATAAATAAATATCAAAGTAATTGCAGCAGAAGAAAATAATTAATGAAAGCAAACATTTTATTTATGGTTGGCAAATAATTTTCACACTTTAAAAACGTCGGGTTGGTGGAACCAGAAAAATGAAGGGGGAAAAACCAAAAAGAAATATTAAAAGAGACTTGAATTGAATTCTGAAAATCCATAATAATTTTCATTCTTTGTGAAATTCCAAATAAAATTATTTTGAAATACAATTTTTTTTTTGCAAAATGTTGCTAAACGTTTTCATATTCAATTTTGCCGATTTTTTCTTTTCCCAAAATAATTGAAACATTCAAGGCATTCTTCATGAAGAGGTTTTCAATTGGTCTCTGAGCGCCTGGTATTGAATATAAAATTTACCATCATCTAACGACACAAAATATATCAAAGTTTTGAGAAACGAACATGATATTGCACTTTTTATATAAAGTTGCACTTTTCATATAAAATTGCGCATTTCTTAAATAAAATGATGCATTTTTTATATATTAAATTTATACATCATTAACAATTTTTCATGAATTTAATTTTTTTATTCTTTTGATGTTTTTTAATAACGTATTTTTTGTATAACCACACACGAATTAATTTCTTCTTGGCAATTAGCAATAAAAGCCAGCATGAAGTAAATTAAATTATTATTCCATATTAACATAAAACAGGTGGCTCAAAATTAGTCATCCAATTTCGTTTCAATAACTTTTTTACTCAATAAATATAAATAATCTATTTTTAATTTATTTAAAAAAAGGAGTTATTCAAACTCAAAATTTTATGATTAACTTTGTGCCACTTTGTGTCATAGACATTTTAGCAGGGCTTAGAACATTTGCTACAACAAAGAATTACAGTTAAGGCTTGTTTAAAGTACAAGAAAAATGGAAAATGATGGCAGAGATGGAAAAAATTGTCCGTTACTTCCAAGACGTTACAAAACCCTCTTTTAGTTAATAGATTTCAAATATTACAAATTTACAAAGATAGAGAACAAATCAGAGTTTAATGACACCTTTTTTTATGTAGAATTTATGGCCCTCAATGCAAACCTCGAATATTTCTAAAGGAGTTAAAAAAAGTTTTATTAAGCTGCCTAAAATAACTCTGCAAAATTGTATTTACAAAAGTTTTCGAAAAAAATATCAGAGAACCCGAGAAGGATGACTCTGTGACCATCTCAGTGCCTTAGATCTCCTAAGATTTCTCGAGCCACTCGATAGTCATTTGCAATAACATTTAGTAAACAAAATTTAAAACAATTAAGGCGAAATCGGCAACATTGTTTTTTTTTTTAGTATCGGTAAAAAGGCGTATAGTTATATCACTATATGAATAACTTGCCAAAGGAAATATATCGTGCATATCTGCATAAAAATACCTTTCCAAGCATATATGTTGCATTAATATTAATGCACGATTAGATATACAAAAGTGTACCACAAAAATATGTGTGGCGTATTTATATATACGAATTAAAATCCAAATATTTCCGTAATGAAGTCTAATGCGCTTATACACACACACACATACTACAAATTTTTATATCAAAATTTATCTTTTTTCTATTTTATATATTAATGAAAGCTATAAACACTCAGACGACTGCGGCTATACGATTAAAAATATTGTTGTTGCCTTCAACAGCAAACGAGTTTAATTTGACTACACTAACACAAGTAGCAGAGACAACAATCAAAAAAATAATCAGTCTGATAGAAACACATAAATTCCATTTTCGATTAGCTGCAGTCGGTAGCCTTGCGCTGTCATTTAAGTGTTTGCAGCTCAAACTTTTATTTATTTTGAGTGTCTGGAAGACTCATTAATTTTGAAGTAATTAAAATTTATTTATCTCAACCAAATTATTTGAAATCAAGAGGTAAACCCTCAACTTTTTAAATTGTTGTTTCTCACATATACTTTCCTTTTGAAATTGTATCTTAATTAACACTTTTCTTTTAAATTAATTTATATACTATTTGTGTAAACTAATTGAACAGCTGTTGTTTGAAAGGAAATTTATTTAATTGAAGAAATCACCAAGAAATGGCATCATCCAAAAATTGATAAGGAACGGAGGGGAGGGATATTTATTTCAAACACCATTTTTGTATGGAAGTGAAAGCAGATGGATGGGATTAGTTAAGAGGAGTTTAAGTGGGGGGATTTTTCGTTTGTTTTATAAAACAGAAGTGTTACACGATATAAGTTTGGGAAAGATAATTATTATATTTATTTATTTATTTACAGTCTATGAATTTACAATTCTTACAGACTATTTACATACATATACAGATTAAAATTCAAAGAAATATCAATTATTGGCTGTTATTTAATGCAAACAAAATATTTCGTTTAATCAAATTTTCACTGAAAGAGAAATCAACATAATAATATATCTTGTTAAAGTCCTTACAGCATCTAATAAAAGGATCAGAATTAGCGTAATTTGTTCTTAGAAATTTAATATTAAGTAGACAGAAGAAACGAGTAGGACGTTGAGGAACACAAAATGATAAATTTTCAATTAAGAATTCAGAGCAGGTTTTACCATTAATTATATTTAAAATAAATAAAGTGTTTAACATAGATCTTCGACTACTTAGGGATGGTAACTTAATAAGAGCTAGTCTAGCTTTATAAGAAGGCAAACAAAATGGGTTCCATTGCAAACTTCGAAGACAAAATATTAAAAATTGTTTTTGTACAGATTCAATTGTGTTGATGTAAACCTTATATGTTGGATCCCATATCATTGATCCATATTCCAAAATGGGACGAACAAGCGATGTGAAAAGCTGCTTAGTAACATAAGGATCTTCAAATTCCCTTGCCCAGCGTTTGATGAACCCCAGTTGACTTCTGGCCTTTCTAACAGTTAGAGATATATGTTGAATAAAATTCAGTTTTGGATCTAGTAAAATTCCAAGATCTGTGAAAGTGCAAACATTTTCCAGCTCATAACCACCCAAAAAATATTTTACGTTGAAATGGCTCCTCCGAAAGAAACACATATGCTTGCATTTTTTTAGATTCAATGTCATTAAATTCATTTCACACCAAGAGTACAAAGAGTTTAAATCTGCTTGAAGAAACTTATGATCATCAAAGATATTGTAGGTAAAAAATATTTTTACGTCATCAGTATACATAAGAATGAATGAGTTTTTGATAACTGCAGGTAAGTCATTGATAAATAGTGAAAATAATAGGGGTCCCAGATGACTTCCCTGGGGAACACCAGACGTAACGGGGATCGGTTTAGATATAGTACTTTTGAATAAAACATTTTGTTTCCTATTAGTAAGGTAGGAACTAATCCAATTCAAACAGCCACGTGTGAATCCCATATAATGCAGTTTACTCAATAGAAGTTTGTGGAATTGGAATTTTTTATTATTTTTATTTTAAAAATATATGCACTCCATTTACTGCTAAAGTGTGGTAAGTAAAAATTTAACTACTTTTAAAGAAGAAATTTTTAAAATATTAAATTTGCTTGATAATATATAAAAATAACAAAAAAATATTTAAAAAAAATTATTTTAATACCATAAAGTTTCGTCTGTTCTTTATGTTGCTTAATAAGAGCTGCCATTCAATTGTTTGCTATGAAAACAATAACTCAATATGCGATTAAATTGTTGTTGTTGTTGCAAACATCGAACGCAGCCCAAAGACAATTCAATTAATAAATCATAAAATTAATGAAACGTTTGACTTTTGAAACAAACGGATGACAACAATAGCAAAAGACATGTCGAACAAAACAAAATGCCTAGAACATGAAAATGACCTTTTCGCAAATTGCAACAAAAATGCATCCCTACAAAACAACAACACAAACAGAGCCATAAAAACAGAAATTAGTTGCACGTTTACACACACAGTTACGCAATAATAATAAAACACGACTTTTACCTTCATAACTTTTTTTTACAAAAACAATGGCTATAAGAAGATTGTAGAACATAATTTCCCATTCGTCTGGTACCCTGCGTCATAACGGTACTCGTCGCATTGGGATAATAATGAGCATCAACAATAGGAATATGAGAATAATACCAGGAACACAGACACAAACCTAAAGGTAATAATTAACGACACGTGTTAGTGTTAGCAATTTGTTTTCATCCAATTATATTATTCTTTCTCTCGCTCTCTCTCTCTCTCTCTCTCTCTCTCTCTCTCTGTGCATTTCTCAGGAGTTATTTTGCCAATAATTGCATACAGAGCAGGGATGCTAAGGCCGGTACAATTTGTTACAACTTTAGATTAATTTTTTAATCCCTTGACATGTCCTTCGTATTTATCATTTTGTTAGAGACGTTCTCAGAGGAATTTCTAATTTTAAAAGAAAATTTATTTCGTGTGAATACGTTTCTAGAAAATATCGTATACGAGATTGTAACGCCTCGATTTCCCAATTATTTTTTGGTTGCTCAGTTACCATCTCTGGTTCAGGATAATGTTGTTGCTACATTTATGTGAACGGCCACGTGCATTGCAACAACGGGGTAAGACTAGATGACAAAAGGTATCGTGTTTCCAAAACGAAATTGTTCACATTTAGGCAAATATTAAAAAAGATTTAACAATTTTAAAAATGCTTAAGTAAACATGTCGATAACATTATAAAAATTGCAAAATATTGAAAAGCTTAAAAAGATTCTTAATATATTAAAGAATTAAATTTCATCAATTAATTTTCTAAAAAAATATTTCAAAGTACATAAAAATATTTTTTTGGGAAATTCTATAACAATGTAAAATTATTATATCCTTTTTTCAACCACCCGCTACGAAATTTCAATTATCGGAAAATAATTGTTTTACACCGTTTTGAAAAAATCGAGTTCTTATCAGATTTTAACGTTTTAAGGTCCTGGGAAGCTTTTCCGACTTCGTGTCTATGTCTTCATCTGTGTGTGTGTGTTCAGTGTGTGGAGCAGAGTATATGTGCGTGTGTGTGTGTGTGTGTAAATGTGTATGTTTTAATGTGTGACCCGATTTCAACCAATTTATCCGATTGAAATCAATTTAGAATTTGAACCGATTCGAACCGGTATATTTCGAGAAATATTAAAACAACTTAGAAACATTTTTGAAACGTTTTTTTTTTTCAATAAATTTTACATGCCTTTACCGATCGAATCGGGTCGAAATCGTAAACGGAAAAAATTCCAAAAAATGATTTTTTCGATGAACAGTGTAAAAATCAGTTAACCCGTTCGTAAGATCAATCGAATAAAAATCGATTAATCCGTTCGTGAGATATCGTAAACGAAAAAAATTCGAAATAAGTGATTTTTTCGATTAAGCGTTAACCCGTTCGCCAGATCGGATAAAAATCGGTTAGTCCGTTCGTGATATAAAGTGAACAAAAAAAATCAAAGAAATTGATTTTTTCGATCAACCGTGTAAAAATCAGTTAACCCGTTGGTATTATCAATCGGATAAAAATTGGTTAATCTGTTCGTAAGATATCGTGAACGAAAAAAAATTCCAAAAAGGTAATTTTTTTCGATGAACCGTGTAAAAATCAGTTCTTAAAATATCCTGAACGAAAAAATTCGAAAAAAGTGATTTTTTTTTCGCTCAACCGTATAAAAATCAGTTCACCCGTTCGTAAGATCAATCGGATAAAAATCGGTTAATCTGCTCGTGAGATATCGCGAACGAAAAAATTTACTTTTTTTTAATGTAAATATTATATATCTGATCCGATATGGTTCTCGATTTTGTGTAGCAACCAAAAACTATTACGATTATCATGTTGCAATCGGTTGATTTAAAAATTAAAATAAGAGTGTTTTAGCGCGAAGAGCTCCGAAGCACAGAATAGCACAAAAAAGCAGGAAACAATAACTTCCCAATAGGAATTAGCGGGAAGTTATAGGGCTGGCCTTTATGGGCAATCTTTTCCACATATTTATTTACTCTTAATTAATGAAATGAAACTGTTCCTAAATAAATTTTCCTTAACAGATACGAAACTGTTAATCTGCATTTGAATCTAACAACTGCAACATCTGTCCTTAATGATCCTTAAATATTCAATAAAGGATTTTTTGTTGGTTTCAATTTTTGTAGATGAGAAAAGAAAAATAAACGAAATTCATAAAAATGAATACGAATTTTAATACGAAAAACAAATATTTACTAATTGCCTTCGATATACAATATTTCCGACAACGTCATCATCATCAACAACATTTTTATTATCGTCGTCTTATGCCACAAACTGCTTATTGTCGTCATTCTTGTGATTTCGAGATTAAGTCGTCTATGCAACATCATGCAGCAGTACTATTTTCTGCATCACAACCAACAGTTAAGCGCTACACGCTCGGGCAGAATGAATGAATGAGAATATAAAAACGGTAACATGATGAGTGGCATTAAAGTTAATCCCTAAAATGACAATATTGTGCATTTTTGTACAATACGGAGAAAGCAGGGAATAAATATAATACGAGTATTTTGTTTGACTTACAAACATGCGGTGGTGGTGGTGGTGGTGGTGGTGGTGCTGGTGGCGGTGAGGGCAACAAACACACCCTTGAGGGTAACTCTCCTGCAACAATTTTGAAACCCATAACATTTTTTTGTTTTGTTTTTTTAGCCATTAAATTGCAAATTGGTATAAAGGAAAATTTATTATTACAATAATAATTATTGTTGTTATTGCGTAGCTTATGGAACAGCACAAGGCGCTTATTTCGGGACATAATAAAAAAGTAAAAGAAAACTAACAAGCGAACAAGAACACCTCATGATCGTGATTGGGGATTTCGTTTTTCCAAAACAGAAATTATTATTTATTATTATGAAGCGATTGCAGTAACGCAATTGCGACAACTTATTTCAGGCACACAAAGAGAATATTGTGATAAAAAAGTTAGCAAACATATTTAGACATGGAGGTTTGTCAAGGCTTTGAACTGATTTAGTTGAAATACATGAAAATAAAATAAATTAATAAAAAAAAATATTTCTTGGTAAAAGATCACATAAATTACTTTCAAATAAAGATAATTTCATCAATAATGGAGAACGATTAGGTAGGTAAAAGGGTACCACAAAAAAATGTGTGGCTAATTTATATGGAAAGATTTTTAGCCAAATATTAGCGCTTAAGCTTAAAATTATATAATTCGTGTGAAAGAAACTTGACTTTATTTCTGAGATCCAAGAAAAAATCTTAAAAATTAAAAAAAAAATTATAATTAAAATTCCAAAAATCGGGGTTTTGTAAATTTTCGCTGATGCCGAAAATCTATTTTAAAAAGAACTCAAAACACTTTAAAGCTTAAGATTGAGTGGAAATATTTTTAATGGCAAACTTGCAGTTTCAAAAAAAACAGGCCTTAATCTTCGATATTTGCAGTAAAAGAAGGCATACTTTGAGAAAAAGTAGTTTTTTTTTAAAGCCAAATTTAAAATTTATTTTTGTGATGTAAAATGGGGCATGTATATCCTGAGAAAAACAAAATTATAATTAAGAAATAATTAACACACGACATTCTGCAAAAAACGAAGAACTTTTTAAATTGTAATTTAAACGTTTTACTATTTTTTAAAATTATTTCATTAATTTGTCTCTCTCTCTCTCTCTTTTATTCCTCAACAACGTTTCCTAACATCCATTTCACACTATAAATTTTTAAACTGCCGTTATAAACAGTCTCTTCTTATGAGAGGTGCCTGAGATACTGGCGTAGTCGCAAACTGAAAATTCCTGGCGATTTTCTTACCGAAGCCCAGAACTTTAGTGAGGACAAAAGCTTTTAGTTAAGACATTTTTTAAGCAAATCCATTTTATATGCCAAAATTAATGTCACAAAATTTAGGGTGTTTAAATTAAATGCTTGCCAACGCCAACTTTTAATTATTTATGTACAAAGTCATGCAGAATCATTCATAATGTAAATGTCCCTAAGGTTTCTTAGCGGATTCAAAAGAAAATTGTCGAACTAGTGCAGGTTAACATGTCATAACATCAAATGGCATAAATAACTCTCTTAAGATTTAAACTAAGCGAAGACAAAAACTTTTATCCAAGTCAATTTGCTAAAAGGAATTCCAATTAATTTCCCTTTCAAATAGCGGGTTTTAAACGCCAATTAATAAATGCAGAGACAGGATGAATCAGTCTTAATGTAAATGTGCGTGACTTTTCTTAGGGAGGTAAAAAGAAAATTGTGAGGACAAGCCGGGTTAAAATTTATGGTATGAAATGAGAGTAAAATAAAACAATATAAAGAAATAGAACTAAATTCTTAAGTAACGACGAAAATAATCTGCGTGTAGCGAAATATATCAAAACTGCTGCGAATATACCGAAATGTTTTCTCTCGGGGGTTTTAGATATTTCTTATAAATTTTTTTGTATTAAATACCAAGCAGAAATAAGTTAGCGGCTTTGAACTTGAGCGTAAATCATACTCGCAACAAAATATTTTTTTTTTAATTTTTCATTTATATTGTGGATCTCAGAATGTTGGGAAATTTTTAGAATATTTTTTAATTTAAAAATAACGCTTATTATATGGTGTTAATTTGCCAATAAGATTTCACTTTGTATGATTCCTTAAAAATATTCGAAATAGGATTAGGATTTTATGCCAGTATTTTTCAAAATAAATAATTTTCAAGAGCAAAGCATTAAACACAATAACGACAGAAGGCTACACGAACACCGACTACAAAAGCCGTTGGCTACAATCGTCGCCTCGTAGTCAGCTACTTAATTATTTTTAAAACGACACCTCGAAATAAATAACCATGAGTTGTTGTTTGTAGTAGAATTCTCTTCAAACGCCAGTGTAGCCGCTTTCATATATTTCATATTCTTAAATAGTGTTATTCCAATAAAATATATATAAAGTCCACAGTATAAGACAAGAAATCATTTCATTAGCTTGGAAATATAATTTGTTGTTTCTTTTTGTATAAGAAAACAATATATTTTCAAGTCTACAATAATTGAATTTGTTTATATTGTACCGGCAACATTGCATCTAGTCATTGTCGCTCACCAAAATAGAAACTAGTTTAATTCGACTGCAACCACAAAAGCAGCATAGACAACAACCCGTAGCCGTGTTGTTTGTAGTAGAAAAAATAATCATTCGTATGTACGCACATGTATTCCATTTTTGACAAGTTGTAGTCTGTAGTCTGCTGTCGTTATTGTGTTTATTGCTTAAAGCATTAAACACAATGACGAGAGCAGACTACAGACTACAACTTGTCTAAAGTAGAATACATGTGTGTGTATGTGAATGATTATTTTTACTACCACAGGCAACCGGCTACTGGTTATTCGTGTAGCCTGCTGTCGTTATTTTGTTTAATGCTTAAAGAAGCTTATTTTTCATTTTGTAAGGAAAAAGCTAAAATTGAAAATTTCACAAAACAAAAATTTAATTTTTAAAAATGTTCTTCAAAATGGCAAAATTTTTGTTAGAACTCTGTTTTTTGCCGTATTTTCCAAAATAAATCTTCTTTATTTTTTGCAAAACATCTACTTTTTAAAAATTTTCTTAGAAATGGCAAAATGTTTGTTAGCGCCCTACTTTTTGCCAGTATTTTCCAAAATAAATCATTTTTAAAAGTATAGAAGTACATTTTTCATTTTATAAAAGACAAGCTAAAATTTAAAATTCAATTTTGCTTTTAATTAAGGTAAACAACAAGTTGTTTGAATTTTTGTATGAGTATATATTCCAGTAATTCTCATTTACTTTCGAACAAAATTTTTATAAGAATACACGCGATGGAAAAGTTTATTAAAAATTATCATTGAAAAGTTACCGAACAGTTGAGAGTAGCAGTAGCCGACATACGAGCTGTCTAAACCGCACAACTAAATATTCTTTTTTTTTAATACTTTTTTCCTACTTTGGCAACTCTATCCATATAAAAATATTTTGCTTTTTAATTACTTGTAAACAATTAAGCATTTCTGTTCAGGGTTGGGTTGCTTTTTTTTTTTTTAAATTTATAGTCGTCAATTCACACCTTTAAACCGTTTTTGAAAAATACTGGGAACTTTGATTTTTCGTAAGTGTTTAGTAGAGACACGCAAGTTTTAGCTCGAGTGTTAAAATAATATAACGTTTCTCAAGAATTGTTGTCAACTTGTCACTTTCAGTTAAGTGATGGGAGCTGCCATTTTCCCCATATTTGTTTTTTTAATTTTTTTTACACATTAAAATGTTGCATTTAAGTATAAAGAGCGTGTAAACAGAACATTGTTTTTTATTGTTTATTGACAAATTTCGTTTTATAAAATTTTTTCTGTCTGCTATTGATTTTAACAATTTCCTGAATTACGTTCTGTAAAAACTCACGTTTTTGTGGTTCATTAAAACTTCCTTTATTGTTTATAATTTTTTTTAATGAAATATGTTGCAAAAACTATCAAATTACTAAGTTGAAAGCAAAAAAAAGCACAAAATGTGTGAGAACGAAAACCAGTTACACTTTTTTATATTTTTGATATTTTAACTCACACTGATTGCAAGTTTTTATGAAAACGATTATAAAATTTTCTGCTTTTGTGATTTTGCTGGTGTAGATTATGTTTCACATTTTGGTATTTCAGTTATTTGTTGTTGTTTTTTTAAGCCGGGTTGCATAATCGAGCCACCTGTTTCTTTATTTGAAAATTTGTTCTCCTTTTTTTCCCCCTGTTCAATCATTGTCTGGCCATTAATTTTTTGTTAAACACTTTTTTCATTGTTCTTTTTTGTTGTTGTTCATAAATGAAAATATTTTTTCAGCTTTTAGCTATTTAATGATTAAAAATTAATGTCAGTAAAGTGAGTTCAACTTCCGGCCATTAACTATTTTTTAATCATTCAATATGTCAATACGCCATCGGTTTTTTTTAAATAAATTTTTATAATTAAAATTCAAATAGTTTTTATACTCTTTTAGTCTTAATAAATAAATAGTGTTTTTTTATTAACTTTTACTTTTAAATTTCTTATAATTTCTGAGAATTTTCTTTCAACACTTCAATTTAGTTTTAATCGTTGTGCTTCTTTTTTTACCGAATTTTACCTGCTTTCACTTACATTCCATCTTTACTGTATAAACATTTGTTATTCAGCCAGCTGAATTTGATTTCCAAATTTATAATAAATGTTACATTATTGATAACTACTATTACTATTCAGCCAGCTGAATTTGATATAATTCAAATTTTATTATGGCCTTTCAGCGATATTAAATCAAATCAAGTCTATTCAGCTATTTGATGTGTATTTTTAATGCATGAGCGGTCATGCAACTCAGAATTTAAAGAGCGGAATTTTCGTATGCAAAATTCAGCAAATTCAGGCTGAACTTATATTAAGTCAAGTTAATAAAGATTTCATAAATTAATTTTTCAGTTTGAAAAATAATCACATTGAATAAAATAAAACTTCAGCTGAATTAAATTGCAGTTGACGAATTTTATTTCCCTACTTTTCTTTCATACAAAAAGACACCTAAAATATTATTCAGCTAGTCAAAATAGTCATGTCAATGACAACATTGAGCCTGCCGAATGCAGTCGAGGTAACCGAATTTAATTTACTATTCAGCTAACCATAAAGCCAAATTTTCCTAATCAGCTGGGCAATTTTAATGCACTATTATTCAAGATTGCCAAACAGCTACTAAAATTTGCTATACAGCCACTCGGAAATACTGATTCATTACATTCAGCTGCAAATTGTTGTTATTCAGCTGGTTGAATTTGATGCACAGTTACACAAGATTTCCAAAAAGCTACTAAAATTTGCTATTCAGCCACTCGGGAATGCTGATTCATTATATTCAGCACAAAATTTTTGTTATTCAGCTAGCTGAATTTGTATATTAAACCGGTATATTGAATTTGCTAACTGTGTATGATTTGCAAGTCTTGAAATTAAATATGAGTACATTTTATATATTAAGTGGCTAGCGAAATTCGTCGTTCAAGTAGCTGAATTCCCTATTCAGCTAGCTGAATTGAGATTTTTTGTTTCGTATATTATATATTAACTACTTTAGCTGCTACCCGTCGGCGGATATAGCTCATTCAGCTGCTTAACTTTGCTATTTATTTAAGTTTTATATTTTTAATTAATTTTTCTTTCTCAATTTTTTTTCTTTGCAGGTATGTAAACTTCTCTAACTTTAATATTGCTTGAAACAATCAATTCCCTGGGTAAGTTTATAAAGTTTTTATTTAAATTTCTTTATTATATTTTTTGTTGGAATAATTAATTTTATTTTTAATGCTCAGCTAACACTCAACTTGTTTTATTGAATAACAATATAAATTTATTTATTTGTTGTTGAAAATATTTTTGGTTTATTTGATTGAATTGAAACTGTTTACAAAAGCAGCCACTAAATGAGTTCAATCTTAATTTAATTTTGGATATTTTAGTGGCCTTTTTTGGAGTAGCAAAATTCAATGGAAAATATTTGGGGTTTAATTCATAAAAAATATTTTATGTTTATAAGCTTTTTATAAGACATATTTAGAATGAAGAATTTCTCTTTTAAGCAGCTTATAAGCACAATATATTTTTTTGTTAGTTGGCTTTTGTTTAGTTTCAATTTTTCTTTTAAGATTTATTTTGGAAAATACTGGAGGGTGCTAACAAAAATTCAGTTTTTTCAAAGAAAACTTTTAAAAGTCGATTTTTTTTCAAACAATTTTTAAATTTTAGCTTTTGTTTTACAAAATGCAAACTTTGTCAAATAAGACATGAAACAGTAAATATTTTTTTTTAATTTTTTTTAACAAATCACAAATCCTTCCTTCTAAATTTCTTTACATTTAAACTCTTTCCTTCCCCCTAAATAAATCGGGTTGTGTGTATCATTTAAAACGACACTGACTTTTATTGTAGCGAACAATTAACATGACATTTAGAATCGAGCAGTTGCTTACAAGTCTTTAAATATAAAACAGACATTTTAGAAATGAATACTTTTTTTAAAGAACTATTTGTCACAATATTGAAACTGTCAGGGAATGAAATTATTGTATTCGAAACAAGAAAATTTATGTATTTAAAAATATCAAAATAATATCTGTTTCCTAATCTTAACACCACAAAATCAAATTCTTGTGTATCCAGGGAATTAAAATAAATCCCATTACAAACAAATAGGGGAAGGAAACAACACGTTCTCAGTTCCCTCCAAAAGAAGTTAAAAATAATTTTACAAGTCACGGACGGAATGTTTGTTTTTCTCGAAGCAATTTCAAAATGAATAGTTGTTTGTTGTGTATTTTGTTAGACACGATTGGCTGAGTTGTCGTGTTCTTTTGTTGTGTAACATTTCGCATCATATTTTCAATTCAAATTAATCATTTTATGAGGTTCTCCCTCTGATTCGAATGCAGTTGTTGGCGTTATTTATAATCTATTTAAAATTGTTAATCGATTCAGATGTTTAACATGAAATTGAAGAAGAAAAAATATCTCTCAGAAATTGTCACGTAACAAAAAAGTGTGATGTCCTGAAAGCCTCATTGGTTTTCTACTTTTGGTTGCAATTCTCCATCGTCCTCCTTTTTGTAGAAAATATATTCTGAAACAATTTTTTCTGTGCAAGAAATCAGCTGTTTTTAGAAGAAAAAAATGCATTTAAAATGAAAACTCTTGAATTTGTAAATAATAATTTTTAGTTAGAATTTTAATTTAACAGAAAAAAATTAAAAATAATCAACAAAATATAGAAAAAACTATTTGATCAGAACAAACTGCTGCAGAGTCGTCAGAAAAGGAACAAAACGTAAACGCAAATCTCACATGCGGGTATTCAAATCAGCTGTTTCGTAACAGAACGTAGAAACTAACTCCGCTTTAAGAGAGAGAGAGAGAGAGAGAGAGAGAGATTGGGAAATTGTTTTTTTAAGCTTTAAAAATGCTTTTATAAAAAACAAATTCATGTTATTTTAATGTTTCAAATTTCGATTGTAAAAATTTTTTTATAATTTTCCTTTCCAACAAAAAAAAAAATTAATTTTTTTGAAGTTACAAAAAAAGTCAAATAATTTTTTTAACAAAAATAGAGTTGAAAATCGTCAACAAAATAATTTAACATTTTAAAGATTTTTATGTTCATGTAAAGCATTAAACACAATAACGACAGCAGGCTACAGACTACAACTTGTCAAAAATAGAATCCATGTGCGTATATGCGAATCATTATTTTTGCTACTACACACAACACGGCTACTGGTTGTTGTCCCTGATGTTTTTGTGGTTGTAGTCGAATTAAACTAGTTTCTATTTTAGTCAGCGACAATGAGTAGATGCAATGTTGCCGGTACAATATAACAAATTCAATTATTGTAGACTTGGAAATATATTGTTTTTTTAAACAAACAGAAACAACAAATTATATTTCCAAGCTAATGAAATGATTTCTTGTCATATACTGTGGACTTTAAATATATTTTATTGGAATAACACTATTTAAAGGTATTGAATATATGAAAGCGGCTACACTGGCGTTTGAAGAGAATTCTACTACAAACAACATCTCATGGTTATTTATTTGGTGCTGTCGTTTTAAAAATTATTAAGTAGCTGACTAAGAGGCGACGATTGTGGCCAACGGCTTTTGTAGTCGATGTTCGTGTAGCCTGCTGTCGTTATTGTGTTTAATGCCTTATCTGATATTATTTGTTCATATTTTTAACTTTCTGCTAGAAAATTTAAAAATTTGGAAAGAAATCGAGTTGTTGCTTTCCATTAGTTTTGGAAAAAATTAATTCTCTTTAAATCTGCACATTTTTAGGACCTAAAGAGCTTCCCTGACTAATTCTGAGAGCCTGTCACTAGATCTGTAAGTGTAAGCGTGTGTGTTTGTGAACCGCTTATAACTTTCGGAATGGCTGAACGAGAGCGTTTCCCAACTTAAACTTCCTGCGATTTTGAACCGATTCGAATCGGTAGATTTGATGACGTCTCAAAGAGGCAGTTTTCCGTTGCTTTTTTGTGATTTTAGTTTCATTTTATTTTATTTATTTCTTATAATTTTTTTAAGTTTTTAAAATTTGTTAAAATTATTTTTATATTATTTGCTATGATTTCTTTATTTATTTTTATTGTTATTAATTTTTTTATTCAAAGAAAAGAATAAGTCTTTCCTGAAGAAGTTTAGGAGAGTTTAAGCTCCACAGATTATTAATAAAAAAAATTTAGATTTCTATAATTTTAATTTTTGTTTTATTTAAGTTTTTTCCATATTTAATTTCATAATATTTAATATTTTATTAATTTATATGTTTTTAATTCTTTTTATTTATTTAATTAATTCTATTATAATTTTTTTGTTAATTTTTATTCAAATATATCATTCAATAACATATTTTTGCTGGCATTTAATTTTCGCGTAATTCAAAAATTATGACCACCACTTTGATGCAAATGTGTTGCTGTTGATCTTTTGTGGTTTTTCGCATGTTTCATTTTACCTAAAATTTCCCTATAAACATAAATTAACATTTCTAGTTAATTGACAGCTGTCAAAATACTTGACATTTTGTATAGAATTTCCTTTACGTTTCGAATTCATTGTGTATAATTGAACTCGTACCAAACAATATAAAATGAATTGCATAATGCATGTTGACTTTGCTCTAGATTCGTTTTATTTTTTCTCGGTTTAATTTTTAATTGTCATCAATAGCGTTGAACATGTTGGCTGCATTTGTAGTTAATAAATTGTAAATAAAGAAACAACTAAATGGAAGGGGGTAAAACAAAAATAAATGTAACAGGGCAAATTGAGGTACAAGGCCATAGAACCGAAAACGACATGCATACAAATACATATAGAAGAGATTTGAACAACTTGACTGTTTTCGAAAAAGTCAATAAAACGGAAAAATTTATACAATAAGAGAAGTTTTGTAACAGTGGGACGAGTCTGATAATGTGACGTTTCCAATCAATTGATTAGATCTTTCAAATATTTCAAAACTTGTTTTCAGTACTTTTTGGCAAATTTCCAATTAAACTGATAACGTTAAAAATTTGTTACTTAAGAAAAGTTTAACATCTCTGCTTTAAATATATTTCAATATAAAATAGTCGTTAACCAACACTGAACTTACCATTATAAACTGCAAGCAGTGATGCCATCTGAATTAAACAACAGAGAGCCGTACAGTAGCTGGAAAAAAGGGAAAATATAATAAGTTGCTGACATAAATGTGTTTAACGTAAATCTTAATTAATTATTTATTAATTTAATTTATTGAGTTACTTGTCTATTATAATAAATATTAAAATTTCAAGCACAGTTTTTAATTTTTATTATATTGTTGGATCTTTTAAATATAAAAATAGGAATTGTTCATATTTTGACACTTTTCCAAAGTGTATGGTTGGTCCACTTAATAGCAGGACAAGACATGGCAAGTCCATGTTAATAAAACAATAAACATTTGCATTGTTGTGAAGTTGTTTTTGAAATTAACTCATTGAAAATAATATTTCGTTTTCTCTTTTTTTATTCTGTTTCTGTCATGAGAAAATATGACAGCAATTAAAAGCTTATTTCTGTTTTCAAAAGCAATAATATTTTTTTCTTTCGTTATTTTATTTCAAAACATTCACAACAAACAAATAAAGTTTTTAGCTTGTGATATCTAAAGACCAGATTCATTCATTAGCCAACAAATAGATTGTTTACGGAAATTTGCAGTTTTGCTTCACATTAAATAATTGTTTGTTTATCTAAGAAATTGATAAAGAGATATATAACACTTTTCTAAAGAGTTTATTAGCATTTCGGGACAAAAGAAAAAGAAGCAAAACATGAAAACGCTTCAGTGCTCTTAATTGTAAACAAATTAAAAGAAATTCTAAAATCATTTCAGCAAATAGTAAATAAAAATTAGTTTTTCTTTTTGATAAAATAAACAGCAAAAAAGCTTTTGATGTGTAGCAAAAATGTCTTTATAAAATTTGTGTGTCAGCAAGTAGAAAATTTAATTAAGTAATCAAAGCAGTAACTGCTGAGAGGAGTTAAAGTTTTGAAGCAATTTTTCATAAATTACAAAAACAAATAAAATTTTTCAAGATCTAGGAATCATGATGCATGATCATAAATAATTGAGGGCATAGTTTTTTTGTAAAACACTTTGCACTACTTAATTTTATATTCAGAAAGAAACAAAATTTCAAATATGCGCTGGAGTACTGATGGTGAAAGTGTAGCGGCTTTTGAAATTAGCTATTCTGCTATGTAAGTTGAATTTTTCAAAATTATAATGACTTTCCCTTGTGCGCAAAACAAAAATTTAATTTTAAATCTTTTATTTTTTTTTCTTTGCATTCCACATTAACGCACAGTGATTTACAAAATATGATCCTCAATTTAGTTTTTGGCAGTTGATGTTGGATTTATTGGTAGGGCTCTCTGGTAGTCGTATTGCGAGTTGAAATCCAAAATTTTTTTTGTTACTTGTGAATTTCTGACTTAAAATCGTATCAATATCACAACGTATCAAAGTCACAACTAGAAAAGTGATCAGTGAGTTCTTGTTGTGACTTTAATGTTTGTTTTTAAACTTCCCATTTATTCTAAGAAATGCTGGGTAAAGGTTTCCTGGTGATCTGCATGAGCCCCAGTGAAATGGGCAAAGGGGACTAGCTAAAACCCCTCAATGGATCACTTTGAATTGTTTAGTAAAATTTTTGGGAAGAAAACCCTTAACGTTTTTATTCAAAAACTTAATTTGGAAAATCAGAAGTAACTCCGATCCCTATTGACATCAGAATCAAAGAGTTATCTTCCCATTTTCATTATTTTCTTTTAAAAAAATTCCTCGCATTCCTAGAATTTTTTTAAATTTTACCAAAATTCAGCATCATTAAGATATATTTTCATTGAATATCTGAATATTCTCTGGGAGCGTACAATTGGAATTCCAATTGAATTATTATATTTTTCTTATGCTCGAAAGAAAATTCCTAAAATCTTTGCTGTTTAAGCGAAATCTATTTAAATTGTTGTTCATGTTCACTTTCGTTTTCCTCCTCAATGTGACAACAAACAAAAACTAAATTTCTATTTTCAGAAACATTTTCATTTACCCCAAACTATGACGAAATATTTTTGGCGTGTGTCGCAAAATCTTTTTAAATAAAATAAAAAAATCTATGGTAAATTGTGTGTGTGTGTGTGTGTATGTGGGAGCAGATTTTATAAATCATTTGATGGGCAAGAAACTTTAACAAACTAAATTTTTAAAAATAAAATCTCAAAAAACAAACACACAATTTTCACAATTTGATTATTCATAAACAAAAGGAAACAACATATTTTAGGTCATTAGCACAGAATTGTGAGGAGAAAGAAGAAAATGATTTTAGTTTTTTTAATGACTTTTCTTTATGTGGCAACAACAATTTTTATGTTCATGCAAACAGGGGCATTTGGAAACTTTTATCATATTTAAAGGTCACCTAAACTTTTTATCTTTTTCTTTATGATTTCTCAAGTGTTAATAATTTTTAATAAAATAAAACACACACTTGCGTTTGCGTTAGAAACTAAAATTAACCCTACAAGCAGCATTATAAAGTTTATAAATAACACAAATTTCAACAACAACAAAAACAAAACAGTTCCCCTATTATTTTCACCAGCAAAATAAAGTACTCAGGGGCCGCCGCAATACTTTGAGGTTATTTTTAACAAATCCTGTTTTTCACACACTCATTCGATATCCAAGTGATATATTTTTTTTTTTTTTGTGTCACTAAACAAATTAATGAAGCAGAAATTTTACAACGCAAACGTTGAGCAGCAAAACTGTTTAGATTGCAGCATTTTATAAAATAAAATGTGTAAATAAAACCAAGTGTATTTATAAATTCAAGTAGAAACAAAGTCAAATACATAAATAAAAAAAGGGGAGATTTTGTTTTTGTAATGCTTTTAAAATAGTTTCAGAAAGGATTTGAATAGCAGAGTTTTATAACACAAAACCAATTGTAGCTGCTGAAATAATTCAACTTTTATTAAATATATAATTTTCTGGCTCTAAATTCGTTTACATATTATTTTAATACCTTAAATAACTTAAAGTTGTCATTCTAAAGGTTTTTCCCAACAGATTACAAAAAAATTGATATGGCAACACAGTTAACCACTGACTCCCGTTGACATGCAGCAAAAATTCTCAAGTTATAATAAAAATGGGATTATTTAAGACCTTATTACAATGGCAAGCGCAGGCAACAACCTCTTAAAAAAAAAACGTTTGAGACAATGAGAAAAAAGGAAGAAGAGAAAGGGGCAAATTAGCGCATTCGAAATTTCTACAAAAACTTATACAAACATTTTTATGGATATCGAGGAAATCACGTTATTCGATATCGAACGAAATTTGTTATTAACCCGTTATAATTTTCTTTTTATTTATAAGAATTTAGCAAATAACATTTCCATAATTCAGCAATTCACATTTTTCACATAATTAAGTAACTTTTTTTAACGTTCAATTTCAATGATGCCAGACTTTAACAGTGACTTCACTGTTTCAACATGACCGAATTTTTTTGATAGTTACAAATTTTTTATAGTTTCAACATGTCCGAATTTTTTTGATAGTTTCAAATTAATGAAGAGTGTTAATTGGAAAAATTTTTTATAACGGCTACAACTTCTCCAACAACAGGTCATTTCAGTGAGAAAGAAGAAACTAATGACGAAACGGATCTCTTTATAAATCAAATTAAATGAGGGATGACGAAAAGTTGTTGCCAATTCAGAAAAACTTTGTGGGAATATAAACGTAGTGATACCACATGAGGGGACTAGAAAAATATGTTCGTGAAATTTTTAATTTTTTTATAATGTTAAAAAAAGCTTCTACAATTTTAAAAAAGATTTATTTCGGAAAATAATGTAACAGTAGGGTGCTAAAAAAATTTGTACCATTTTTAAGAAAATTTTTTTAATTACATTTTTTGGAAATTTATTTAATTTTTTTTTTTTTTTTGTAAAATTGAAAATAAGCTTCTACACTTTTAAATATGTTCGTGAATTAATTTTTTTTTTTATAAAATTAAAAATAAGCTTCTACAATTTTAAAAAAGATTTATTTCGGACAATAATAGCAAAGAGTAGGGTGCTAAAACAAATTTTGACCATTTTTAAGAAAATTTTTATAAATTAAATTTTTCTCTGTGAAATTTAAGATTTTGTTTTATTTTAAGATTTTAGATTTCTAAGGAATGTTTCAATAAGTCGATTTTTTTTTTAAGTTTCAATTTTAGATTTTGTTTTATAAAATGAAAAATAAGCTTCTACACTTTTAAAAATGAGTTATTTCAATAAGAAAAACTTTTAGCGATGATTTTTTCATGCCACAAGATTCTTATTTTTCGTTTTGGCATTTTAAAAGTTTGAATTTTGATAAAAATAAAACATGTTGTCGAACACTTTTGTAATGTGCAGGTTCTAAAAGATTAAAAAAATAGCTTGAATGTGAATGAGACCTCTAAATCGGTTCTGTGGTAACTTAAATACGAATTATAATGGCAACCACAGACAACAACCTTTTGCAAAAAAAAAAAAAAACCTTTAAAACAATAACAAAAAAAATTAACGTGGCAACCCTCGATCGGGTTTTTTTACTTTAACTGCTTGGATAACTGCAGTTTCAACGAAGTGCCGTTATTTTAATACAACGAAACAATATTTTAATACAACGAAACAATATTTAATTATACACAAACGGGCCAAGTAACACCCAATTTTTTATTTGAAATATAAGAATTTCTATTTAGAAAATATTCGATTTTATTCCTGTTGGTTTTTCACCCTAAAAATATTGTTATTAAATTGATTCCCTATTTTCATCTATTTATTTTGTTATTCAAGTGTTTCGGAGTTGAAATACTTTTTTTTTTTTAGCGAAAAACACAACATTTCTATCATGTTTTTCTGCAAGAGGAAACTTCGCATGTAACAAAAACAAACCACTGGGAAAAAGTTATAAATTTTTAAGCTCCAAAAGCAAAACAAAATTCTCTAAAAAATTTAAAATTTTATTATTAAAATTCAAAGCGTTGCCAGCCATCCTTAAAAACCAGTCCATTTCGTACATGAGAGCAAAATTGGTGGGTGATTGAAGTCAAGTCAAATGTTTACTTGCAAAAAGAACTATCAAGTTAAAAAGTAAAAGTTAATAAAATTAAAAACTGAAGTGCAGACAGACAGACGGACAGACAGCGGAGTGAGGAAAGGCAACGAGCACAGCCAACAATAACAATGAAAATAACACATTCCATTTTATAAACTGTTCATCATAAAATTTCCAAACTATTTTTGTTTGTTCTACTTAATAGCTCCGCTTAATGCAAACCAAAAAATACACACACACACATACACCCACACACTCATTCCCATTCGCAAAAAAAATGCACTAAAACTGTCAAGTTGTTGTTGGTGGGGGGACGGGGGGGAAAGATGGTGGAAAGCTTGGCTGGTTTGTTTGGTTGGCTGGGTTTGTTGCTTCTGAAAAGTTTGGTTTCCGACAACACAAATCATTAAAGGTTCTGGAAACTTTTTCCTTTTTGTTTCATATGCTCTCGTTCTCTGGCCATAATAAAAAGGACCTACTTGTAGCCATGGAAGTGATTACACTATAATCAAGTTTTCGAGTATGAATGCAAAACTAAACCTCTTTTCCCACTCCATAAAATAGGCAGCACTTATTGTTTCATAGAGTCTCCCACACAATAGGCAGTACTTTTTTTCATGTTAAATCCATGTTGTTGCTTCTTATATGCATTTGATATACGGACTACGAGTGAGTTGAATATATCGTTTGGGCATTTTGATATGCTAAAGCAAACAACAACAACAACTACTACTACGGGAAAATATGTCACAATTTATTTGTGAAAAAGTTGTGCTTTTGAAGAGAAGAATTACAATTTCTTGGTATTTAAATACACTTGCATGTACATAAATCAAATAATAGCAGAAATGCAAGTATTTTTCTAGTTAATATGTGTGGGTGATTGTGGTGGTGCAGTATCTGTGTGTGTGTGTGTGTGTGTGTTTATTCAAAGCTTTTGTAGGTGACATATATTTTTTGGGCAAAAGATCTTTTTGTTAATGAAAACAAATTTGGGTTAAAATTTTTGAAAATTATAACAAAAAGGTATTGAAAAAGATGTCCGTATGTAAATGATTGCTTGTGATAGCTGAATTACAATTTCAAAGAAAATTTAATTACAATTTTATAATAATAAAAAAAAACTATCAGAAATCTGTTCAGATTCTATTTAAGGCGAAAAATTTTTGAAAATTATTTACCTAGAAAATTAAAGAATATAAATGATATTCAGCTAAATATATACTTTCGAACGCGAGTATTTGAAGTAACACTTAAAATTAAATTTTATAAAGAAAGTTTTTCATAATTTAACGAAGCTGGTAAAATATTTCGCTCATGCGCAATCGTAAGTCATTGAAATATATTTTATTTCATATGAAAAAAATTATTTTCTTTGCTGAATTGCTTCCTTCTGGAATACTTTTCAGCTGAATATCAATTTTCTAACGTAAACATAAAAACAACATTTTAGCTGTAAGAAAAATTTCCAGCTGAATACAATTCAGCTAAACTGGAATAATATTTAACTCAAATGCATTTCCAATTCCAGTTAGTTCATAAGATGTTTGAGTTATTTTTTACAAATAGCAATTTTGAGATAGTAGGTCAATAAATTTAATTTTATTGCATAGAAAAAATTTACTTTACTGGCTGAATTGCATATTTTCTCCAGCTGAATTGCATAATTTACAGCTGAATGTAATATTTTCCATGCGAATATTGAAATTATATCTTAGTTTTAACTATTATCAACAAAAATTGCCAGCTGAATACAATTCAGCAATGCTAAAATTATATTTAACTCTGCATTTGCAATTATAATCAAGTTCACAAAATAATTGACTTATTTTTTTATAAATAGCAGTTTGGAGACAATATATCAATGAGTTAAGTTTTATTGCATAGAAAAAATATACTTAACTGGCTGAATCGCATATTTTCCCTTTGCTGAATTGCTAAACTTACAGCTGAATACAAAATTTCAAACGTAGAAATTTAAATTACGTGTTAAGTTTAATTAGTAAAAAACATGCGTTGAATATAATCCATCTAAACGGAAACCATATTTAACTTATACTTATTTGTAATTCTAGTAAAAACTTTAAAAGAATTGGCTTAGTTTTTATAGGTAATAATTTTTAAGTTGTGACCTACTAGGCTTCATTTTATTGCACATTAAAAACTAAATTTTCCTAGCTGAATTAAATATTCATTAGCTGAATATGAAAGTTTCTAAGTAAACATTGAAATTATATCCTAGCTTTGATTTTTATAAAGCCAAACTTTTAGCTGAATATATTTCAGTTCAGCTGAATATATATTTAACATATTTATATTTTTAAATATAGTGCTATTTAAAAAAGAGATTGATAATTTTTCACAAGTAATAATTTTGAAATGATAAAGTCATTGATAAACAATTTATTTAATAGAATATTAAGTGTCTTCTTTGCTGAATTGCTTATTTTTCCTGCAAAATTTTTCTTTTTTAGAACTTCTTGCTTCTTTTTTTATTACTATTTAATTTAAAACAATTTACTATTAATATAAAATATTTTGCTGAATATATTTTTCCATGGCTGAATACAAAACTTAGTAGCTGAATTGCAATATTATTTGAGCTTTTGCGCATATTTTGTAGTTCTAGAAGAAACATATTATTTTTGAACAAGTGTTATGTATTAAGCTAAATGTTTCGTTGAAATTTAGGGTTAACATGGCAACCCCTTATAAGCAGATATTCAGTAAAAATTTACAAGATGATTACATTTCGATTAAATAAAAATAAAAAATAAAAATTATTGCAAATTATATTAAGAATTATATTTAGCTGAATATAATTTTTCTTAATTACGAGCACATATATTTATTGTATTTGCAACAGAATACATTATGCTGAATATAATTTTTCTTCGCTGAATTCATCACTAAAAGACGCAATGTGCGGACTATAGTTATGTTAGGTAGTTAAAATTTCAACCAGCTAAATAGTGAATATTTTTTTTCTTTAGCCTTATATTACATTTTCAGCAAAAAACATTAGCTGAATATAACCTTACTCCACTACATGCAAGTATTTATACACACTCTTTCTTAGCGCTTCCCATGCCATACAGATTCTCTGCTACTGCGTCTCTACTACTGCATACATTTCCGCGTTATCTCACTTTCTCTTTGATCGTCATTAATTAACCTCAAACGTTTAGCTTAATTTTACAGCAGCATTTTATTGTTCTAAACCTCTACTATTATTATTTTATATATTTTTTTTTTTTTTTCGTTTTCAACAATGACCCTGTAAAATGAATGTCAAGCTGAGTTTAAATGGAAAAAATGTTCGAAGTTAATTAACATCTCAGAATTGTATGCACAAGATCACTTGTTGTACACAAGATCTTGTGCAATCTTTTACTTCTCAATATATTTTTTGCAGCGCTTTTTTACAGAATCATTTGAGATAAAAAAGAAAAATTGTAAAACAACTTTCGTATAAGATATTTAATATTTCAACTCAAAGTGATTTTATGACATTCAAGTTTACAGGCTTAACAAAATTTTGCGATTTCTAAGAAAATTTAAAAAAAGTCGATTTTGTGAAAAAGAGGTTCGTTCCCCTTTTGAAATTTTCAATTTTAGATTTTCTTTTATAAAATGAAAAATATGCTTTTATACTTTCAAAAATGATTCATTTTGGAAAATACTAGCAAAGAGGAGGGTGCTCCCAAAAATTTTGCCATTTCTAAGAAAATTTTTAAAAAGTCTATTTTTTGAGCAAAGAAATTTTGAATTTTGTGAAAATTTAAATTTTAGCTTTTCTTTTATAAAATGAAAAATATGCTTTTATACTTTCAAAAATGATTCATTTTGGAAAATACTGGCAAAAAGAAGAGGGTTGTAACAAATTTTTTTCATTTTTAGGAAATTTTTAAAAAGTCAATCTTTTTTGCTAAAAAAAAAATTTTTGCCATTTAAAAAAAAATTTTAAGTAAATTTTTTGCAAAGAGGTGCCGGTAAAAAGGGATTTTTTATTCAGCAGCAATAAGTGTAGCCTATACTAAGAATCAAAAACAAAGTATACTTTAAGGGTTTTAAACCTGCGGCTCTTATCCACAGTAAAAAGCAAGTGTACGTTCAGGCCCATATTTGAAAGAAAATATATAATATCTATTTGTTATATATTTTATGAAAATTTTACATGAAAAATTTTGAATAAAATATATTGCAAACTAATTTAAATTTTTTTTTTATTATGTGGGCCAGCATTGGAAACCGGTATTTTGTATGAAAACACTTTCTTATTTTTAATCACGCCTTGAAATTTGAATTTAAAATGTTTTCAAAGAAAATTTCCTTTTCAATTATATTCAAAATATGAATTATTATTGGAATATAACACAGTTAATTTTTAGCAGAAGTTTAAAGAAGAATTAGTACGTTTATGTAAATCACGACAAGGTAGTGAAATTGATATGGAAAATAAAGTAACATTTTTGAGGTTAGAAAAATTATAACTTTTTTCTCATATAAATTTGAGGATTTCTTGTAATTGCAAACAATTTTCCATTTAGCTTATTTTCCTATAAACTTTATTTATTTATTCATTTTGCACACACTTGCGCAAGAAGCTTTTTAAAAAAGTAGCCATGCGATATTATTATACACTTTCGCACGTTCTTCAACTGTTTTAAAATTGAACTTTGCTTTTTCTCAAATTTAAATGTTACAAATTGTTTAAAAGACGCGAACAAAACAGAAACATTTTATTTTAATATGTATTTATGCTGAAATAGTTATTATCACATTTCTACCTTTAGAGTTATTTTTTTATTATTATTTTGTGGTTTTTTTCTTGCTTTTAATGTGAAATGTCAAAATGCAAATGACATTTACATACTGTTGAGTGTTGTTGTAGCCATACCCCTGACGATCATGACGATGGCTGCTAAAGACTTCAACAGCTGCATCTTCATTTTATTTCATTTTATTTTTATTAACATTTTTTTACATTTTTTTTTATTTTTTCGTAATACATTTCAAATACAAAAGTGTTGATTTGCAAAGCAGAACTGAAAATATACGAAATTGGTTTTTTCTACTTTTTTTCTCCCACAACAAAATGTCATAAAGTTAAATGTCAAAAATTTTGTCAACTTGATATTTGAATTCATAGTAGGAATTCGTATGAACTTTTGGAATATTATTATGTTCAAAAGGAAAAGAAGAAAAAGAAGAAGGAGACAAAAAGGAAGAAGAAGAGTGCTACGAATGACAGCCAACAGTAGGCATCATATTTTCCAATGCTGCTGGTAGTTCCAAGTTTCTTTTTTTAATTTAAAAAATAGAAATGAAAAAAATCACGTTGCAGGATAATCGAATGCTGATTTCTTTTGTAGAAAATAATGCAACATTTTTCACACTTTTTTTAACGAAAATGGCCGGATTGTGTAATTTAAAAATAAGAAATTTATTGCAAATTAATCCAACATCCCGTACGAAAAATAATTTCTATAATAAAACGCTTCTAAACTGCCACTTTTTAGTGAATAAGTGAAACAAATGTTGCACTTTTTTTTAGAAAAGAACACGCCATAAAATAACACGAAACACACCTGAGTTGTGTTTTTGTTAATAATTTCCTGGCATTTATTGGGCATTTTTATATATGATTTTTGGCATATACCCGACGACGCTACCAGATAAATGGTCCAGATCAATTAGTGACCGCTTTTTCCAAATAAAACTGGACGTATGGTGTTAATACAGGCTTAAGTATATGCTTACAATAATTCAAGAGGTGTTGGTCTCTCGGCATAAGCCAATCACTTAAATTACAGCCATGAAAATTAGTTCAAAGGCGGGTAACTCGCAAGAACAGAAGTCCTTTGGAAAATAGAATAATAAAATAGAATTATTTTCGCAATAAATCTATTGTTAAGCGCTCTAAATTTACAAGCTGCTCTGTTTTATTTGGAACCCAACGTCGTTAATGTTTGCCTGATCAATTGTTGGAAGCAAAACACGTCCATCAGCATGGCTTCCCACCTCAACAAAGGCCTCTTCGGTGGGCACACTTTTTTGTCTTGTTCATGTTTTTTTTTTAAGTTTCCTCTACGAAAATTGAAAATTTTAACATATCGGGAAGTCAGTGCTTTTACCCCGTTTTGAAAAATTGGAGTTCTCATCAGATCTCGACGTTTTAAGGCCCTAGAAAGCTTCCCTGACTATTTTTGAGAAGCCATCACTGTGTCTGTTGTTGTTACCCTTTTATTACTTTGAAACGGCTTGACCGATTTCAACTGAAAGCGTTCTAAAGGGTTCTACTGAAAGTAGATTTCCCGGGAATTTTGACCGGCTCGAATCGGTAGATTTCAAGAAATTTTTAAACAACTTAAAAGAAAACATTTTTCAATTTGGTTCTTTTTTAACTTTTAAACAGCTTTACACATCTATTCCAGAAACTACTCAGATTTCAAGTTTAAAAGACCAAATCGGTTAATCAGTAAAAAATTCGAAAAAAGTATTTTCAACTCCGAAGTTATATATCTAATCAGTTAGTGTTCTCGATCCTTTTATAGGACTCGTAAGACTACATCGATCGCCGTTTATCAAGTGGGAATCGGTTGATTTGAAAAACCACACAAAATAGAACAAAAATCAGGTTAACAGAAAGCTGCGCTTAAAATTTGCGAAAAGTTGCAGAGATGGGCCTTAGGGTTAACATTTTTTTTTTTTTTGCTTTGAACAACAGTCAGGTTGTGAACCCTGCTGGTTGTGCCGGAAGTAGAAAGTAAAGAGCAGTGTAGAGAGGGAAGATGAAGGACAATGAGAAGATATAGAATTTGCAGTTGAATTTTTAATATACTAACGATTAAGTAGGGAGTACTTATTAAAGTGTTTTAAGTTCAGACATAAACCAGATTGCGAAATTTATTTCATTGCTCCCATTTAATATTTTTGATGCTTCTCATGTTTCATAAAATTTCAAATATTGTTTCTTAATCAAAATAAATTATTTTGTATAATTTGCAATAATTCCTCTAAATGACACAAGAGCTTCCCTCCCTTTTCGATTAAATACTTTCTATTCACTTACTTTTCTTTACATTTTATCCGGCCAAAAACTTAAAACACATCTTCACTATTTATTTCAATTATTTCTTTGTTATTACTGCGAAGCGTGCAGCATTTTATTATTTTGCAAAAGTTTTTTAACTTAACAAACATTTTCTTAGGTTTGAATTTTGTTGTGTACACGAGCATTTGGAAAGTTTTAAATCCGAAAATTTATCGCAAAACTTTGCAGCTTCTGCGAAACAGCAACAACATCATGTACAACATTTTAATAGAATTTTATGACAAAAGTTTCAGTTTATTTTTATACTTATATTTTTAATATTAACAGCCTTTTAGTACAAAAGAGAGATAAATTTAAATTTTAAAATAATTAAATGCTTTGAGAATTATTAAGAGAGTATTTCCATAAGTAACGGAAAAAGCATTATATTTTGAAAGCTGCAGCAAAGAATGGGTATTAAAATATATTAAAAATTATGTCGAGGTAATTTAAAACAACTTAAAATCTGAGCTGAATAACAAAAAATATATAACTCGTGATTATAAAAATAAATTCAAAATGATCATTGAAGGATTTTAAATTCTTACTTACTTAAATTCTTTAAAGTAATATATTTAATTATTGCAAAGAAATTTTGTTTAATGAATTTGTTTTTGTAATAAAAAAAAGAATCAAAGCGATTAAAATTAAACTGAACTATTTAATAGGCTCTAAGTTCGAATCTACGATCTGCAAATTATTTTCATGAATTTCTTTAAATTAAAATTTTTTTATTGAAAAATATTCAAAATATTTGACTTTGAATAAAAATAAATATCTGATAGCGGATTTGAACTGAGAGCCGGTTCAGTAATTTTCAATCTAGAAATTCAATCTAAAAGTACGGCCAATAATATATAGGGTGTTTTTTATAGAGTGACACAACTTTGAGTTGACATCACTGCTTTATTTGACCACCCATTTAACAGCTGATGTACCGGGCTGGCGGAGTCATTGGCCCATATGTCTTCAAAAACGATGAAGGGCAGAATGTTACTGTTTGTGAAAATTGGTGTTCCACATTGCGCCTGGTACGCGCCAGCCGTGGCCGCCACATGGCCGAAATCATATTTAAACATTAATCTCATAAAATTTTCTATCCAATAATGGCCATTTCATTGATATCAAAAATATATTACTATGTTTTATTAAGATTTAAACTTGTATCACTCTATAAAAAACACCCTATACTTCATTATTTTTTATACTTATAAGTTTTTTATCTCTCTATCTCTCTCTCTCTCTCTCTCTCTCTCTCTGTGGGTGTGATAACCTATAACTTTAAAAAAGATTTAGCCATTCCACCCATTGCAAACTTCTTTAACTGTATTTATTTGTTCAAATAATATTTTTCCATCAATCTTGGCAAAGTATTTATAAAAGTAACTACATTTTAACTACGCTCTTGTGTAATTACCTGCCAACCTTAAAAAACACTCTTAAATGATTTTTAATTGCCAACTAAAATGTTGCAGTTGTGGTAAAAAGTTCCTGTTCTTCCTTAATGACGACGCTACAGTTGAGACACTCACAGAAGAAAATAGCAACTCTACTCACACAAAAACACATTTAATTTAGTTCACCGTCAACTCCGCAAAATTGCTTTCAAAATAATAACCGCCAAATAATATGTTTCCAACATTCATTATGAATCCAATCAATTTATATTTTGCAAAAAAAAAAACTATAAAATAATACAAATAAATAACTTTTAAAACATTTAAAATCAGTTAGAAAAAACCACAAGGAATTTTTGTTGTTGTATAGCAAACCGAACAATTTTGCAGACACATTCGCATAAACACAACATGAATAAAAAACTTTAGTTTGCTGGGTTGGGGAGCCGAAACTGCAGGGGGGAGGTGACCGCGTGTGTTTGTATTAAAAATTACAGGATATAAAACTGATAAAACATATTAAAATTTTTTTTTGTTGTTGTCAACAATGCTGGCAAAAATTCATATAAAACATACATACACACACATACACACAAATAACTATACAACAATATAACTGATACGTTGTCAATTGTGCAGCAGATATTTAGTGTATCGATGTTTATTGTTGGCTATTGTTATTCGGTGTGTTCTAAATTCCGAAACGTGTATACAAGCATTCCGATGACACAGTACTTTGGCATTGTATAAAAATATTCAACATGTATTTATGTGCATGTGTATAAAGGCACCCAGCAAACATATTTTATTGAAATTGGTGGAAGAGTTTGGAGAGAGTCCGCAGAGTTGTACAAGAATCCATCCAGAATGTGGACCACATATCACATGAACGCAATCAAATTCTGTGAACCGGAATCCATAACAGTTATTTATTTGCACCTTTTAAAAGTTAAGTTATTCGAGTGTTCTGAAATCTGTTAAGAAATTATTGGAAATTGAAGACTTGGCAGGTTTAACTCCACACATAAAATTTATAGCGAAGAAGTTGTAAATTTTGTTTGGGAAATTTTAGAAAACAACAATAAAATAAAATACATTTAAATATTTCTAAAGTTTTATTATAGAGTTTTCAAAAACAAGGCCCAGGTATTTTAGAAAATATGCCAGTATATGTCCAACTTTATGTCTCATACAACTAGAAATGATTTGTCATCGGAATTTTACTCTTATAATGTTCCCTGGGTAAGAACTTTACATATACACGCTACAATACATAAGTATGCATATAGATAGATATTGCTTGTAGTTTTGCCCACTATCGGAACTTTTGTAAATAACAGAACTTCAACTAAATGAAATCGTTAAACAAAATAATAAAAATTAATATAAACTGTTTGTAAACTATTTACGATCAAATGACTCTCATTTACAGTTTATATTTCGAGTTTTCGGAGTGAATGCTAATCTTTTCGCTAAATTATTTTTTAAAAATTCATATATTGAAAAGGATGAAAGATGCGTTCTATATTTATTAAATATAAAGCAAATACGAAATTTTCGGAACAGCTTCATATTTTTTCGGAATAAATCCTAATCTTTCGCCCAAATTATTATTTTTTAGAGCTTTTTTGCTATATTTATTATATATGCTACATTTGAAATTTTGCGAGAAGTTTTTAATTTTATCGTAGTAAATCCTAATCTTTTGCTTAAAGTATTTTTCAACAATTAAGTTTTCACTACGTGATAGATTTTTTCCGTATTTATTAAATAGAAAGTAAATATAAAATTTTCGGAGACTTCTCCCAATTTTTTCGAAGTGAATCCTACTCTTTTGTCCAAATTATATTTTAAACAATTCCTGCATTGAGAAAATTTAACCTTTGATATAATGAAAGATTTGTTTTATATTTATTAAATATGAAGTACTTACATATAAAATTTTCGGAGAGGTTTCCGATTTTTTCGGAGTAAATCGTAATATTTCGCCCAAATTATTTTTTCAATATTCTTGCCTTGTAAAAATGTAGAGCTTTTTTTCTATATTTATTCAATATGAGTACATATGAAATTTTCAAAAAAGTTTTAGAATATTTCGGAGTAAATCCTAATCTTTTCCCTAAATTATTTTTTAATAACGTGCGGAAACTTATATATATATATATATATATATATATATATATATACATATATATATATATATATATATATATATATATACATATATATATATATATATATATATATATATATATACATACATATATGTATTTATTACAACATTTTCGGAGAAACTACACAATTTCGGAGTAATAAAAATTTTGTTAAAGTACTTATTTATATTCTTGTCTAATACCTACTCCGTTTTTGGTATATCTGAAGCATTTCCAAACAAATTCTTCTCATGGGCTTCAGAAAATCTTTAGCAAAGTTCGGAATATTTCGCAGCGGTTTCAAAAAAAATATTCAAATATTTCTTTATTTATTTCATAAATTTCCTGTAAAATTATGAGGTTCAGAAGAGCATTTATGGCATTTCCCAATTTTCGGAGAAAATTTCAGCTCATTTTTTATTTATCATTACTTTTTATATAAAGGTATTCCAACAAGTCCTTCGCATCGTTTTCGGTATATCTTTAGCGAAGTTTGGAATATTTCGGAGTAATTTCAGCAAAAAAAATTCAAATATTTATTTCTTTAAATTCTTACAAAATTATGAGGTCCTGAATGGAATCTTTTAAATTCCAGAAAATGTTTCAATTGTTTTTTTGATAAATTGATAAATTATCCAAAGGATTAATGAAGGAAGCATTATCAATTTAGTCCGAAAGTCGCAAAACGTTCTCATCGGTACTTCGATTGTGTTTGTTCACGACTACGGCATTCGGTTTAAATTTTTTTACTTGATTATTGAAATTTTTGCGAACCTAAAATTAGAGTCAGTCTATGCAGTTTTAATATCTTTGATTTTGATTTTTTGATTTTTTCGGAGTAGATAAAATTTTTAATAAATTTAATAACTTTTTTCCGTGTTCTTGTTTTAGGAATAAAACTTTGTCCAAATTTGTCTTTAAATTTTTTTCTGGTACACAGTTGAGCATATTATCATCCACCAATATCGGCGAAGAATATATAGTTGAAAAGGTGCTCTCATGTAGTTACGCACGATATAAGAATTTTGACATTGATATTGGACATGTTTACATGAAATTATCTTTTGATTTATATATTTTTCATCAATTTTCGTGGAAAATAAGATACTTAAAAGTGTACTACAAAAACTTAAGTATAAAATATAGCAGATATCTGCCTCAACTCTTTATATAAAACAATCATTTAATTCTTTTACATTTTATCTCTTTCAGTGAATAACTAAATGCCAATATTTGAACTTTGTTTTTCTTATTTATTGATGTTTTGTTGTATTTGTAGAATGTTATATTCTTTGTTGCTGATTTTCTCTCTCTCTCTCTCTCCCTCTCTCTAAATATATGAGAATAATACTTTCATACTTCTGTTTGTGTGTATTCATTTTCTTTCTACATAAATAAATGCACATACACACACAAACATACATAAATTTATACATCCGCATGCTGTTTGGAAGTATTTACCCAGTGATCAATTCTTGTCCAGCGATATTCAGTTTCAGATCACTGTACTCAGTTAGTCTTAAGGCAACAAATTTTATTCCAATTCTTTTTGAAAGTGTCTATATATTTAAATTTTAATCGCAAAACTATGGTAAATTTTTTAATATTTTCGTTCACGACATCTCACGAACGGATTGGACGATTCGGAATTTTAAATTTTGTTTAAATTTTTAATACTCATTTAACTTTAAAAATTTTATAACTTCGTTATTAATATGATGTAGTTTTACGAGTCCGATAAAAGTATCGAGAACACTAACTGATTGCATATATAATTTCGGAGTTCTTGAAAAAAAATCACTTATTCCGAATTCTTTTTTCGTTCACGATATCTCAGGAACGGATTAACCAATGTTGACCCGGTTTAAACTAGCGAGCTGATTAGTTTCTGGAATCGATCTGTAAAGCCGTTTAAAAGTCTTTCAGAAAAAACACTTTCAAAATGTTTTTTCTAAGTTCTTTTTTTAATAGTTTTTAAGATCTACGATTCCGAATTGGTTTAAATCTAAGATCAGATGAAATCTAAGTTAAGTAGAAGCCATTAGAACACCATCAGTTTATTTGAAATCGGTCAAGGCGTTCCGATATTATAAGTATAAGTCACATACTTACACTCAAACACAAACACATACCCTTCCACAAGTTATCGGGTTCAGGGAAGCTCCCTAGGACCTCAACATATCGACATCCGTAGAGGACTCGATTTTTTCAGAACGGGGTAAAACCAATAACTTCCCGATTTTTTAAAACTTAAAATTTTCGTAGCGGGAAGTCAAAAAATTACGTGTTTCCGACCAAAGAAAATAAAACTAGACTTAATATAATTTCAGAAAATCGAATATCAAAGAGAAACACATTCACTGGGTGCACACATACACACACAAAAATTCATAATTATTAAGGCATTTGGTCATGTAGCAATCGAGTAGCAATAAACTTGCAAGGGGACTTACGGTTTTTGAATTAAACAGGGGCAATGATTAGCAGCGTCAAGGAGATGGTTGGGGGCATGGGTGCAAAAACTCGCTTGTGAAGTGCAAATTAAAGAGGGCATTACCTTTGAATGATGAGAGCCGCAAATAATGATGAGGCCACATAGAGTTATAGTACCGTCTTGGGGCAATTGCAGCAGCATTTAGTCGTTATTTTCTTTATTGCTGCAACGATGAAGCGGTAAAAAGAAAAGAAGATGCCACAAAACACACACACATACATAAATATTCGATTATTATTGTGTTTTAGCGTTGCTGCTCATGATCAATGACATTTTGACGATTTTGTTTTCAACATGTGAAATTATAGGGTGAGCGTTGCTGTTCTTTTTTTTTTTTTTGTCATCAGAAAGTTATTTGTTGATTAAGCATTAATGCCATGAGAGTATTTAGCAAATGTGATGAGATTTTAGGAAGACTAACTTTATTAAACGGTTAACTACAGAGGGGAATATGAAAAAAAAATATTGAAAACGGTTGAGCCTAAAAAGGCCATCTCTGTAAATTCCCTCTAAGATTGACTGCAAAACTATCGTAACCTGCTTTTTGTGCTATTCTCCGCTTTTAAGCTCCTCGAACTAAAATAATGTCATTTTAACTTTCAAAGAAAAAACACTTTCAAAATGTTTTTTCTAAGTTTTTTTTAAATATTTTTTTGAAATCTACGGCTCCGAACCGGCTCAAATCTACGATCAGGAGAAATCTAAGTTCAGTAAATCCCTTTAGCGCACCATCAGTTTGGTTTAAATAGGTCAAGTTGTTCCAAAGTTATAAGTGGGTCCTACACTTACACTCATACATATACACATAGTGACGGATTCTCAGGGAAGCTTTTTAGGACCTCAAAACGTCGAGATCTGATGAGAACTTGATTTTATCGAAAGGGGGTGAAGGCAATAACTTCCCGAGGTTTGTATTAAAACTAAAAAGCCTTCTTTATATTTGAGAATATAATTAAAACTAATTTTGAGAATATTTGAAGCCTAATAAATTTAAATTAATTTTCTCAATTTATAGTTCAAGAGAGAGGATAGACAAAAATAGTGTTGGGAAACGATTTTTAATAGCAACTCAGTGCTGCCACAGTATTAATAATGATCGAAGAACTGAGAAATGGAATTTCCCAGTTTTGCTTAATTTTCAATTAAATTATAAAAATGTATGACATTATTTTTTGCTGAAATTTTATATTATTAAATTTCATATTTCCGCTTTAAAAAGAAATCATCATTTTCTTTTTCAAGCTTTGCCATTGTATTTCCTCTTTTTTTTCATACCCGCATTGATTCCTTCTTAACGTTAAGCAATTAAAATGTCTTCGAATCTCAAGGGTTTAAAAGTCAACATGCCTGCTGCCTTAAGCAAAAAAAAAAGACCCTAGAAAATTGCTATTTAATAGTTTTTTATTTAATTACTTATTTGTCATTTCCTTTCTTCTTAGCATATGGTTTAATTGCCATTTTCTTAAAACACTTGCCTTAAAACTTAAAGAGAATTTCTGTTTTAAAACTTAATGAGAACAGAAGGCAGAAAGTGCGAATAGAAATATGTAAAGCAACTTGATAATAAACTATCAAACTCAGCTGTCGTCAGCATGTCAGTGTTTTAGTTAGTCAAGATAGTTTTCCTGTTTCGTTATTTTTTAGTTTCTTTTTTCAATTTTTCCTTCATATAGATTTAGCACTTAAACGTTCTATGACGTTTAACTAACATTTTTTTTTCTTTTTGTTTATTTAGCTTCTCATACTTCCACTGAATTATCCGGGATACTTTTTAAAAATTATCTCCCTTTTTTTCTTTCTTTTTTTCCTTTAGTGTTTATTTGAAAGTCTCATCAGGATTAAAGATTTTTATTAACATGTATTTTATTTACACATTTTTAATGCATATTTTGTCATGCTTAACGCTGGTGCGGGGGAAAATATATTCCTTTCGAATGGGTATTTGAGCAAAGAATTTGATTGATATCAACACACATTTTTGTGGGAGAAAGTTAGTGCAGCGATAATAAAATAACTTTTAAAGAGAAATAATACGCCCGATTTTTTTAACTACCCACCAAAAAAATTTTAAATTTTAGAAATCGGGAGGTTATTAATTTTATCCCGTTTTGAAAAATCGAAGTCTCATCAGATCTCGACGTTTTGAAGTCCTAGGAAGCTTCCCCCACTTATTCTGAGAACCTGTCACTATGTCTGTGTGTTTGTATGTAATTATGTGACCCGCTTACAACTTTGAAACGGCTGGACCGATTTAAACTAAACTGATGGCGTTCTAAAGGGTTCTACTGAACTTAAATTTCGACTGAAATTAGATTTGAACCGATTCGGACCAGTACATTTCAAAAATATAAAAAAAAAACTTAGAAGAAAAGATTTTTAAATTGGCTTTTTTTTTAGATAACTTCTAAAAGGCTTTACCGCTCGAATTCAAAAACTAATCGGCTCTCAAGATTGAAAACCACGTCGGTTACTGTAAATCGGATCGAAATCGGTTAATCTGTTCGTGAGATTTTGTGAACGAAAAAAATTTTAAAGAGGAATTTTTTTTTTAATTCCGCATTTATATATCATCTAATCAATTAGATATAATAAAATTTTATAGAACTTTAAAAACTCTTCGATCTCTGTTACGCACGTGAGAATCGCTTGAATAGTCCACAATTTATACCAGCTTGAAAATTAATCAATTTATTAAACTCTCAGACTTTTAAGCATGAAGACCTCAATATCAAACCACATTTTGATACATAGCTTTGCCGATAAAATTAGCGGGACGTTGCAGACATGGCCTTAAGGGTTAACCGTTTTCCGTTTTTTAATTTTAAAGTTTTTTCATATATTTTTTTAAAAATATTTTCCAAAATTGTTATAATTTTTAAAATAGACACTCAAAATTTATGAATTCTTACTAAATCGTTAATTAAACAACTGAATATACACATATTTTCCTTCAAATTATTTCTGTTAGACGAAGACCTTTCAACGAATAGGTTTTAACATCAAAATTGAAACTATTTCTATTATTCAGCAAATACACCGCAAAATCCTCAAAAGCTAAGTTACCGCTAAGTGTGGCATTTAGCGAAAAATGGGAATGGAAAATAATACTTGTCTTTAAAATTATTTTTGTACACACATTTCTTTTGAAACAATTGAATAATTGAATATTAAAAGCAGCTGTTTTATATATTTGCCAAAGCAGTGTTGGTAAGTGGCAAGTTTTATGTTAATTTCTAATAACAACAATTTATGATGATGCCACATTCTTGCAAGTCTGCGAGAGATCTAAAATTGCTTTTACAGCGTATTTTAAATTTTTTTTTTCGTATGATTTATGATCAAATCTCAAAATATGCTAGTCGCATTAAAACGTGTTTTATTTGTGCGAGTTTCTGAGACGCTTGTAACCAAATACCAATTACCGCATAACTATTGAAATTTAAAACACCATTCATTTCATATCCCAAGCACTTCAATTTGTTATATATGATGGCTTGGCAGTTTGTAAAAGAATATGTATATAAATACATATATGCATAGATATATAGTGAATATGTGGGTTATACTGTCTGCATAATACTTGTTCATCTTCTACCACCATCACAATCACTTCCACTGTAGGAACGACTTGTGTTTAGCGTAAAACTGGCACAACCACCAAAGACACTCTTTCATACGCCACTCATGCAAGGAAGTAGGGAAGTAGAGAGAAACAAAAAAAAAAATATAGAATCAAAAGACACTTAACAACTTCCTTATAATGCAATTTTCCTCTTGACTTTATAAACTATAAAAATGTTTTCAACTTATTGTCGATTTATTTCTATAATTTCGTTTGCTGTCTATCTTTTACAACTTAAATTTCTATTTACTTTAAGATTCTAAGCACATTTTTCTTATTATGCAAATATTTGGACAATTTGTTTCCTTCGTTTGCTTCGTACAAATCTTTAACAGTCAGCAACTACAGAATGTTGAGTAGGGATCAATATTTTTTTTCAGATAAAAAGTGTGTGTCTACGGAGTGATAAAACGTGATAGGGAAAGTGTAACGATTAGAAGGATGAGATCTATAAGTAGCAAGAAGGATATGTTTGCACTGCAACGTATAAAATAGAAATTAAAAAAGATATTTGACAAAAAAAAAAAACATTCAGCTGGAAGAGACCTTCACTTGTTTCAAACGTATGGGTCGTTTTTTTGGTAAACGAAAAGTATTTAAAATATAAAATGTCATAGTAAAATATTTGATATTCGGGAAAAAAATATTCAATTGATAGAAGGCAACGAAATATATAATTAAAAAATCAAATTCGCATCCTTTTTATGTATCCTGATGTGAGAAATTTTGTAGTGTGAAAAAAAAAGCTCGTGCTTCATGAAATTTAATAAATTTCGTACACTGAAATTTTTAGAAAAATTTTATTGAAATCACATCGATAATACGTACACACAAGCTGAACGTGTTATTTTTTTTTTTTTTTTTCTTTTATAGGAAGTTAATAATATTTTCTCGCAGTGTGGCTGAATAGCAATAAATAAAACTATATAAAAAAATCGAATGTGAATGAAATTCGGTATATTTTCTTATACTAAAATCTCTCACTGGTTAACGTTAACTTGCTCTAAAATAAATCTTAATTGCATCAGATAACTAAATTTATATACTTAAATACCAGCTGGTGCAACAGTAAGACCCTATTCAAGGATTTTGTTGAAGATTTTCAACCTCGTTTCCAGACATTAATGCTAAAATCTTTATACTGTGCATATGTACGCAATAATACCTTTCACATTATATATATTTAATCAATATTACGGGATGATATAATGCCGAAAAGTGTACCACAAGAAAACTTATTATGTTCGGGAAATTTATTTCAGCTTAATTTTTAATAAAGATTTATTTTTCTTTACATTTGCATTAAAGAGATGAAAGCAAAACAAGCATCTTGGGAGAAGTTTTTCAAGTCGTGAAGGTGATTTCTAGGTTTTTTTACTATCTAGAAATTTTTAGTACAGCTTTTCATTGCTCTAAATCAGAAGTCCGAGTGACTTATCAGAAAAATATAATTAATTAAAAAAAGAGTCTTTTCTATACCGCGAGTGTTTGCACTAATTTCTTAATTTATCTTACCGCTTTCCAACACTATGCAACATGCTGTTATTCCCAGCTGTTAATAGATTAGCACACGAAACAGTGTTGAATAGCGGCTTCAATTTTTATTAGAACACAACAAGGCAAATTTATTTATTTCGTTTAAAATCGTTTATTATATTTTCTTTAAAAGTAGGTTATATTTTTTTTTTATATTATAAAAGTAATTCTATAGCAAATGTTTCTATTTAAAAGAAAATATATTTAATTTGCAATTTATGGCAATTGACTTGCCTGCTTGCTGCAGTAACACATAATAAATAAAAAAATAACTTTTGAATTCAACATATCACAACTTTTCCTTCCGTTTTATTAGCATTCAGTTTTTTCATTTGCTTTGCAGAAAGGAAACAAAAAATATGACTACTTTTTATAAAGAAATTTATTGTCAGTTTTTCCTTTTTGTGAGAAAAAGATTTTTTTTTATCTTAATGAAAAGAATATGCGTTGCTTTTCTCTTGTCTTCCTATTTGCTAATAAATACAGAGTCAGTGCTCCCAATTTATAGTAGGGAAATATGAAAAGCATTAAAAAATTTTAATATAACGTAAGAAATTTTCTTGTCATTCCCATTTATTTTTTTTTTTTAACAATTATTAAGAAAAACAACTTGATTTCTTTTATATGTGTTTATTTTTATTAAACATAAATTTTTTGCAAAGCAAAATGAAAAGGTTGGCATATGAAATGCAATAAAACTTTTTATAAAAGTTAACAATTTGTGCTATAAAAATATTTGTGTTTCGTCGACATTAACATGCCTGGCGTGAGTGACATTTTTCAATGAGTATTTTTACATATTTTTTGCTTGGCAATTGCAAATACGATACACGATACCTTTGCAAGGAAGTCAATTAACTTCTGTAAATGTTTGCAAGCGCTTGTAATGAAGAAAATCAAATAAGAAAGTCGCGATATAAAAATATTATATTGCAAAATCTATTTATAATTGAAATTTTTAGAAAAGTAGATTTTTAGGACTATTTAAATTTGGATTTATTTGCAGACGTCAATATAGATATAATTTTGTGCATACACACTGTAAATACGTACATTTTATTTACTAAAACTTTCTAAATTTAAGTATGAGTTAGGATTTAGCAACTCCAGGTGTGACGAACGCTACATTCATACCGCTTTCTGAATTATATAAAATGTTTTGGTCTTTCCAATATACAACTTGAGCTTTTTTTATACTCTCTTATTTATAAACCTTAACCCTGGATGGCTACTTTTCATTTTTGTACATTAAAATTAATCTTCGTTGAATCGACGAACACCTTTTCAAAATTGTTCTAGCAGAACAATTATCAAAGTTAAAAAGAAATAACAATATTTTTAGTTAAGTATATTATTTTAAAAAAATATATGAGAAACACTAATTTTAACCGGAATTCTATGTTTTTTTTAATAGTCATAAAAATTGCTGTCAATTTCTTTTGGAGTGGGAAACTTTTAAAAAATATTACGCGTTACTTTAACAATCTTTCCATATAGGACTTAGAATCAAATTTAGCGGAAAGAAGAAAACTAAAAATCCATTTAAAGATATTTATATATTTATACTTCATATAGTTTTCTCTTAGACGAAAATTCTTTTCTTTAACATTTTTTGTGGTACACTTTAAAATATTTTGTCGCACATAAATCGTCATTAAATATATATAATTTAAAAGGTAATTTAATGTTGAAAAGTACAATACAAATATATTTAAAAAATTTTTAACTCAAAGGTGGCAAAAAGCACATTTTAAATTTGCTTTCAAAACAAAATCGCTTTATTTCGCATTTGTTTTGCACTTGCAAACCTAAAAAAAAATATATAGAGATTTTTGTATAATATTTTTACTGCTATTTCGTAGTCTTAAAATTTGTTGTGTAACGAATAAAATCAGATAAGAAAATTAAAAGTTACAAAGAATTTCATATATATTTACTAATACATGTGTACGTATGAGAACCGAGTGATCGTAGTAATATTTTATACACACAATTTTAGCTCAGCATTAAAATGGAAACTGTTTTAAATGTTGTAAAACGTATCCAATTGATGTTATTTTCTCAATATGTTAATATTATAAAATCCGAAAACAAAGACATGATCTAAAAAATGCATGTGCTTAAAATAAAATTAAAGTGTTTGATTACAAATTCCTGCATTTTCTTCTTTGGTATTATTCTTCCATCACGTTTTAAGTTGAAATAACTTTGGCAAATGATTTTGAAGTGTTTTCTCAATTCAAATTAGTTTTTGTGAAACGCCGTTTCAATTACAACACTACGATAGTGTTGATAAAAAGTGTTGGTAAATGACTTTAATTCGCACATTAGAGATGCCACAGTTTCAAAAGAAATGTTGGAAAACGTGCAGATAAATATTCCAAATAGAATCAGAAATCGTTGATATTATTTATATTTTAAACTACAAAAATGAATTAAAAATGATTATTTAAATCGAACTTAAAATAATCGAAAAAAATTTGTTTAACTCTCTCCTTTCTATTGACCAATTTTTCTATAAGAACAGAAAGACAAAGAAGCGAAAACAAAATTTATTAATATTCTGGTTTCGTAGCAACTGCTACCAAATTACCACGCCCATTTGATTAAACTGTAAGACTGTGCACATCAGCAAAAAAATATATTTCGCCTGGTTGCTTTTTTATCAAAATCGGATTTAACAAAATGTATTTAAGGGGGATAGCAAAAATCGTTTTGTCCTTCAAGTGGTACATCTGTAAATACATTCTGAGAACTATTAAATTTTTGTAAGCTAAATTTTATTTTATTCTATAAAATTTCTCATTTATAACGATTTCTAACAAGCAATTCTTTTCTTTTTCGTTTGCAGGTAAGTTAATATTTTCTGGTGGGCAACACACTTGGAACGGATAACAGGGAGGAGCAACGTGGCAAGTCGATTTTATGAAAATTGTTGATTAAATTTAATTATAGGACAGGCCCGTAATAAAACCACAGAAGTCGCTTAGCGCTAAAAATAATTCCTCCATAATTTTGAAGCGCACCGAAGGTTTACATAATTTTGCTTAAAATAACGTTTAAATTTTGAAAAAGCCTGCTTGATTGAAGATATATATTAAATTCTTCTTTTTATTTTCAATATAATAATATAAATATAAAAATATAAAAATTAAAAAGAAACGCTATTCTACAACAAACTTGTAACATAAATTTAGGCCAATTATTGGAATAAATCGCTGAAAATTCATGACTGCTTTAACGTCACGTCTTTATGTTCTTTATGACATAATGTAACTTTATGTCATAATAGGACTTTATGTCATAACATGGTTTTCTCGCATAATATTACTTTATGTCACTATATTACTTTATGCCAAAATATGAAGTTACGTCAGAAAATGATTTTATGTCATAATATGATTTCCTGTCATTACATGATTTTATGTCACAATATGACTTTGTGCCATAATATTACTTTGTCACAATGTTATCTTATGCCACAATATGACTTTATGCCATTATATGATATTATGTCATAATCTTACTATATGCAAAGTTATCTTAAGCCACAATATGACGTTATGCCATTATATGATATTAAGTCATAATCTTAATTTATGCCGTAATATGATTTTAATGTCATAATATGACTTTCTCACAATATAACCTTATGAATGTGAATTTATGCCATTATATGATTTTATGTCATTTTATGTCAACCTTATGAATGTGAATTTATGCCATTATATGATTTTATGTCATAATATGACTTTATTTCATAACAAGACATTATGTCATTACGTGATTTTATGTCATTATATGATTTTATTTCATAATATGACTTTGTCACAATACTAGTTTGTCTTAATATGACTTGGTAATAGTTTGTTTGCCGTAATATGATCATATAACTTTGTCAGTTTATGACTTTATGTCATGGTATAACTTTATCATAATATGAGTTAATGTCATTATATCGCTTTATGTCTATTGTTTTATTTACCCCCCAAAAAAATTTATGTTTTCATATATTTTAAATGATGCATTAAAAACAATCCGTTTAATTTGAGAGTTACATAATAGAAATAAAAAGTTAAATGAATTCCTAAATTGAATTACTTCCATGAAAAATCGCATTATTGTCTATGAAAAGCTCATTTCGTTTGTTTAAAATTTCGTGGAAAATCATATATTGCAGCTTTTATTTTTCAAACAAACTAAAATTAACTTGGTTGTGCTGAATTTGTCTATAATTGCCTAACGTTTTGAGAATAACTGCTGCAAAACAATAAAACACAAAACTGAAATGCACAAATTTAAATGAAGTCATTTGTAATGGAATACTTTAAACAATATAAATTCAACAGCAATACAATTTCCGAATAATATATTGTGTTCGTTCGTAGCTTCTAAAATTTTTCGTTTTCCACTTAATATTTTATGCCATCAATTTATATATTCAATGACTAAACATGGCATGCAAATGTGCTCTCCGCAAATTGTATAGTTTTAATCAAATAATTATTTGTTTTCCAATGAGTTTGTTGTAAAATATGGGCTATTGCAAAGTAAAATCACAATTGAACTGATTTATTATTATTTTTTTTTTTTTAGAAGAAATTAAAATGTTGTAAATCCCCAATTAGAATATGTGGGCCACATGTAAACGGTGATTACAAAAAAGTGGCAACCTGTGAAATCAGTAGACTGTTATGTTAATTCAAATTTCCCAACACTACTGTATCTCTCTCCCTCTCTCTCTCTCTCTCTCTTTTCAACTGTTTCTTAATAAAAGTTGCAAACTTTCAAAAATTTTATTTAATATACAATAAAATTCATTTCATCAAAATATTTTATTTTCAATTCAGACTAGACTCCACTGTTTGCATTGTTTGACTAGTGATGCAGAAACTAAAGCGTTTTGCAAGTCCACACCGAACGATATTTAACAAACAAAATTTGAAAAAAAAAACCAACAACAAGTATTCCAGTTTTAAACACTAACCGAAGAACTACTGTTTAGTTCACAGCCAATTTATGCCTGCTGCACCACTCTATTCACTCTTTTTTCACTACATTTATTCGCTACTGATGATGCTGATGATGATGATTATTATCGTTTAGCCTTCCAAAGACAAAAAATACTATATTAACAAAAAAAAAAGGAAAAAAAACACTTAAAATGTTTGGCAGTCACGCGCAAAACCAATCTAATGATGATGTGCTAATATCCTCCAGACGAAATTGCTGGTTCATAAACTCCAACAGCAACAACAACAAAAAAATAAAAAAATAAAAATAAAGAACATTAAAATTTTTTTATATGAAATGAAAAAAGTTTAGCTGGAATTGTTTTTAGGTCGTGGAAATTTGAGAGCATTTTTTAAAAATATACAAAAATGTGCACAACAAAGTTATTTTTGGAATTTCAAGCAAAACTGAGAAGAGAGTTTCAAGTTAAAAAGTAGGGAGCAAATTTTTCAAATTAATACAATTTTGTAAATTATTTATTCAAGCCGAAACAAGGCACCAGCTAATAAACAATAAATGCACTTAATGCCAACAAAATTTTTGTTGTATTAAATAAATTTCTATACAATTAAATTGTTTTGAGAAGTGATCTTTAAACCAATAAATTTTCCAAAAGATTTCTGAAAATCAAAGTAAATGTATAAGAAAAATTTTATTAACCCTGGATGGTTACTCTTCATTTTTGTACTTTAAAGTTACTCTTCGTTGAAACGACGAACAACTTTTCAAATTTATTCTAGCGAAACAATTTTTAAAGTTAAAAATAAACAACATAATTTTTATTCAAGTATTTTATAAAAAACAATAATCAAAAACATGTGGAAAATGGTAGAGCCTAAAGACCATCTCTGTAACTTCCCGCTAATTTTAACCGGAAATCTATCGTAACCTGGTTTTCGTGCTATTCCACGCTTTTAAGCTCCTCGAACCAAAACACTATTATTTTAGTTTTCAAATCAACGGATTTCCACGTGATAAACAGCCATTTATATAGTTTTCGATTACCATAAAAGGATCGAGAATACGAACCGATCAGGTATACAACATCGGAGTTTTTAAAAAAATAATTTTTTTCAAATTTTCTTCTTTCACGATATCTCACGAGCGGATTAACCGATTCTGACTCGCTTAACAGTAGCCGACGTGATTTTTCAAAAAAATCGGTCGGTAGCATCCTTTACAACCGATTGGTTGAAATCGCTCCAACCGCTCCAGAGTTATAAGCGGGTCCTATACTTACACACACATACATACAGACACATATACATACACACATAGTGACGGGTTCTCAGAATTAGTCAGATAAGTTTCGAAGGCCCTCAAAACGTCGAGAGCTGATGAGAACTGAATTTTTTCAGAACGGAATAAAACCAATAATTGTCAAGTTATTAAAATTAAAGCATTTAATCAAGATAATCCTTCTATTACATTTGGAAATCAAAATTTTTTTTAGCGGGATATTAAAAATATAATATAAAAACAGTTTTTTTTTCTAAATTTCAATATGAGCAACATTGTGGCTTCACCCCCGGTCAAACATCATCTGTGGGGCTCAACCACATCCCGTGGCACCAGTTTAAGGAAACTGGTTACGCCTCGCAGGTCAAACCAATGCAGGTTTGTAACCTACTATTGATTTTCGATCCATTGTAATGGCGGTACCCAGGTATCCTTCCACCTGTATTTCTTATCTTTTCCCCAGAAAGCACGGCAACAAGGCGTTACGACTGACCAAGTTGCTTATTGTGCCCCCCGGGGGGGATTCAACGAACAGTAAGCATCCAGGGTTAAATCGTCAACATAAACGATACTTTCTTTTAAACCAATTTTCGAGAGGACAAATTTTGGATATCAATTTGCCGCCAATTAAGAATGAAATACTCTCACGACTCGAGCATATCGAGAGGACAAATTTTGGAAATCAATTTGTCGTCAATTCTGGATGAAATAATCTCGCGAGAGAAAAATCTTTTTCCATGATTGAAGCGTAATTAAAATAAAATAAAAAGCTCATGCAAAAATATATAATTAAACAAAATTTGACTGCAACAAAATTGTAAAACAGAAAAAAACTGTTTTTTATTAAATCTGTTCGTTATTGCGTGTCCTTTACAAAAAGTATGTATTTTCCAGCCAAATGCTTCTTCTTGTTCGCATTTGAGTAATTCTTATTTGAAACTAAATGATTTGTGGCTGTTGCAAGTTTTTGTTGTACATTTGAAATAAAAAAAATATTAAATTTATATTTCATAAATCATAAAACATGCAGAAAAAACATGTAAAACTTTTAATAAAATTTCTTGTGAAAGCAGGGAGGGATTGTTCGAATTATATTTAAATTTTGTTCTGTATTTTCACATCGATTTACGAGTTTTTTTTTAATACCAAAAAAAATTTACGGTTGAATTGTTACATTTCGTTTACTGCTCATTGAATGACATGCAGAAAAAGAATAAATAAAATTATTTAAACAGGGAAAACCTTGTGCATATTGAAAATTTGTATCGAGCACACGGGGCTTTTATGTTTTTTATTAAACACACACACACACATACACACACACATGGGCAAGCAAGTGGCTTTACAAATAATATTTTTATTTTCATTCGGAGTTTTATTGTATTCCGTATGACTGCGCCAGCCTCTTGATTAAATATTTTCATTTGAACAATATCTGCATGAATATTATATTTATTTATTTATGAATAACTCATGATTGCAAATTTTTTTCATGCTGCCACAGAGTTTTAAATTTATTTGGTATCCACAATTTTAAATTTTCGTTGTGTTTCAAGCGCTTTTTATTAGCTTCACTTGTATGTTTGAGTCCTCTACTCCTTTTGTATTGTGCCTGCACGCGTATACTTATTATATTATTAAAAATGTTACTCATACGCCACATTGTACTTGCACAAGTCTGTGGGTGTGGTTTATGTTCTTATATTCTCATAACGTGCAACTATTTTTACACTTTTTCCATGCTTATTAAACTCAAAAATAAATATGATTTTTAAAAAATAAGGATTTTTCCGAAAATTGAACTAAAAGGTTCAAAAAAAAGTATATATGAAAGAAATCTCGCCTCTCTGTGAAATTTCAATCTCAATATGAACGGAGTTGCCATATTTCCATATATTAGGGAAGGAACTCTTTCATGTCACATTAACGGGGAAAAAACTAAAAAACACGCTTTTTCAGAAAATCGAACTAAAAAGTTAAAAGAAAATTTATATGAAAGAAATCTCTCTTCTCTGTCAAATTTCAATCTCAATGTGAGCGCTATTGCCATATATTCTTGAATTAGGGATCGAACACTTTCGTATTAAATTGGCGGGGGGGAAAACTAGAAAACACGCTTTTTCAGAAAATTTAACTAAAAAGTTCAAAAGAATTTTTAATATGAAAGAAATCTCTCCTCTCTGTGAAATTTCAATCTCAAGGTGAGCGGGGTCGCCATATTGCCATGAATCTGGAAGAACTCAGGGAAGAAAACTAGAAAACACGATTTGTCAGAAAATTTAACTAAAAAGTTGAAAATAAATTTCAAAGTATTTAACAAGTCTGGCCTAACTGACATTCTGTCAAATTTTGATTTCAATGTAAGCGTAGTTGCCATATTTCCTTCAATTAGGGATCGAACACTTTCAAATCAAATTGACGAGGAAAAACTAGAAAACACGATTTCTCAGAAAATTTAACTAAAAAGTTGAAAATAAATTTCAAATTATTTAAAAAGTCTGGCCTAACTGACATTCTTTCAAATTTTAATTCCAATGTAAGCGGAGTTGCCATATTTGCTTGAATTAAGAAAGATTGAAGGCTTTCATAATTGAACTAAAAAATTAAAAAAAAATTCAATATAAAAGAAATCTAACTTCTCTGTCAAATTTCAATTTCAATGTGAGCGGAGTTGCCACATTTCCTTGAATTACGGGTCGAATACTTTCATATAGAAAACACGCTTTTCCAGAAAATTTAAGTTAAAAATTTAAAACAAATTTTAAAGTATTTAACAAGTCTGGCCTAACTGACATTTTGTCAAATTTCAATGTTAATGTAAACGGAGTTGCCATATTTTTATGAACACGCTTTTCAGAAAATTTAACTAAAAAGCTCAAAAAAAAAAATGAAATATGAAAGAAACTCTGCTCTTTGTCAAATTTCAATCTCAATGTGAGCGGGGTTGCCATTTGTTAGGAAGGGGATTTTTTCATGTCACATTAAGGGAAAAAATTTAAGTGCATACATTTAAATAGGACACCGTAAAAAGATAGCAAAAGAAAGGCCAAGTGTGTACCCGTTATCACTCTGTATGCCGTATTATTAACTTAACCAACTTCCAAAATGTTGGCCCACTGTATCATAGAATTTCCTTTGTCTGCTCATTATTTGGATTACCCCAGAGAATCTCGGCCAGTCGAGTGTTGCCAATCTGTGATGTGTAGTTCTGTAGCCCACTATTTTAAATCGTTTTTGATAAACTAAAATATTTCGGCATTTTCAAGTGTGATGCCACCATATTTGTTCCTTCGTTTCCCGGTATTTCTATATTATATCGTTACTTTCACAATGAGTAGGAGTTTATGTTATCATTTCATTGCAGGGCGCCCTAAACGGAAATAAAAGTGGTCACTTTTAATTTTAATTTAATAAATTAAAAGTAGGGGAATCTATACACTTAGATTGGGAACCAGTATAAAATCTGTTAATGAGACAGAGTGAATTCTACACCCAAAAAAATGTCCTAAAAAGAAGGATATTTAACATGATTTATTGTAGGGAAATTCAAGCACAAATTTCTTTTGATGGTCCCTGGATTGAGAGATTTCCAACATGCCATCCCATTAACAGCCTGTGAACGAAGTTGAAAACGGCCCGTGAAAAAGTCTCTACAATATAATTTTGATATTTACAGTCGAAAGTGAAAGCAGAGTAGAAAATTGTATTGATCACAATGGAAACTAGATTGGGAAATTTATTAGAATCACTGGGAATTTCATCTTCGCAAAAAATACTAGTTAAGGCCTATCTACTTGCGACCAGCGATATGATGGGCTAAAGTAGTGTAAAAAAATTTCCCCTTGCTTGCACAGCAAAAATAAAAAATATCCTAATAATGGCATTTTCCATACTGTTGTGGCATTTGTGGCCGAACAACATGGTCGAGCAAAGCCAATGGAAATTTTATTTGTATTTGATAAGTCAATTTTTTTCTTTCGTTACATTATTGTTTGATACTGAAACACATACACGAATATAACACATGAATGCCCGTACATTCACACACACGCACACATTTATATATGTCTTTTGTTGCAGCTTTTATTTGGTCCTGATCATCATCGGGTCATAATTCAATGTGCAGAGTTAATATATTTTATTTGTATTTAATAATTTATTTTTCTTAAATAAAATTTATATCAATGCCTTATTACATTTCATACACACACAAACATGTTAACATATTTTTTATTTGTTAATAATTTAAGCGGAAATGTGGTTAATAATCATTTAAACGATTTTAAATATGTCAGTGTATGAGGAAATGAAATGTGTTACAGAAATAATAAGTAGAGGTTAATGAAAAATAAAGTTAAAAATTATATTATATTTTAATTTGTAAAAAGAAATCTGGATTAAATAAAAAAGCTTGTGAACGGAATAAAAACGGCTCTAAGAAAACTAAAAACTAAATATATTTTTGAACAGTCAGCATCACCGATTTTATTGCACACGGCCCAAAATAATATAAAATTTTTCAAATAAAAATGTCATCTTCATGACTGAAACATTGACATGATTTTATTAAGTGTTGGTTTTAACGTTAAGGCCAACTGTAAAAACCTGGTGTTAACATATGAAATAATTTTGCTAAAACTAAATTCGAACTATTTTTTGATAGATTGCAAATAAGTTCAATGAAATGCAGTCTTGTTTTTCCCTATAACAAGGCCAGTGTTGCCAAGTTGTATATTGGAAACATCTGAGTTTTCGAAGAATTTTTCCTAATTTTTCTATGAAATAATGTGATTTCTAAATAATTTGTTGTAGTATTTTCATAATTTTTAAATATTAATTAGCAAAATATGAAATAGAGGGTGTTTTCATAGAGTGATACAACTTTGAGTTGGCATCACTGCTATTTTAATGAACTAAACGCAGTGCACATAATTTAGCAGATAAAATTTTGTATTTTTGTTGTATTATTTTTACCAAAATAATTGCATTAAATTAAATGAAAATATTTGAAATAGTTGGAATTGTAATCAATATTGTATTCCACACGTGCATAATTCATCATAATTTTTCTTTTTGCAAATCTCTAAAAATAACTAAAACCCACGTTTTGCATTTTTAATGATAAACATAATATTGTGTATGTGTGTATGTGTGTGTGCTCATCAATAAAACTTAAAGCCTAAATGTCCCCTTTACCCAGGGCATTACAATTATGAAACAAATTTCATTTGTTTAGCATAAATAATCAAGAGTCAAATCATCAATCATTTTCATCACCAAAGTTGTCACCATCCTCCATCCCCTATCCCCCCCTCAACAACATACAACAGCAAATCATACATATAATCCCCAGTATATGGATAGATGTGTGTCAACGGCATGCACGGCAACAATGATTACAACAAATCAAACAGCAGCGTTGTTACAGAAACACTATTCATGTTTGAAACTCTTCAGCATCTATCAAGGATTTCCAAATATCCCCCGATGTCTAAGTAAATCGAAAATATGGGCAAATGCTAAGACTGCAATTCATATAGGGCTTAAAATTCTTCCAACACTCACGCAATTATTTTAGCCTTTAATGACATGCTAAAATCGCCATAATGCGAACAACAAAAATATGAGATTAACAACAGGGCAAGAAATTATTGGGAAAACAGTGACTGCAGCATTTTTTTTTCCTCCTCTCAAAAGCCAGTATTTTGTCATTTGAACACAACAAATACACTTAATCACTTGCAAATATGTTGAGTATGCGAGTAGGTGTGTGTGCGTGTATGTGTGTGTATGAGAGTAGGTATTTATTTGCTCACTGTTCAAGAAGGAAGAAAAAAACAGATGATAATGACAGAACAGTTAACATAAGCCCAACTGCATGTGTTTGGCCAACAGCATGGCATTTGTGTGTGTGTGTGTGTGTGTGTGTGTTTGTGCTCATGGAGTGAGAGCACGCTGGCCTTAATAAAAAGTGTCAAAAAATTATGATAGATTCGTGTAGGACAGTTGCATATTTCCAGCCCACTGGGGAATCATCAAATCGAAACACTCACTAACTGCAATAATCGTTCTAATAAACAAAAAAATATTTGCAGCCATCAATCACAAGGGGTATGAGTTTGACTTTTTGTTTTTGTTCCTCCATTTCCAGTTTATTTATATCTCTCCAAAACACATTCAGTTTAATGTGTTATACTTTGGTTTCGTTTGAGAAAAATCGTTGGAAAAAAAAACAAACTTTAAAATATTAATTTTCAATTCTTTGTGTACCGAGTGATGGATCACTCGAGAAGATTAGGGAATATTTTAATATATTCTTTGCAGTTCAACATCCCGTAAATACTTTTCAATACAATTTTGTTTACGTTTTTATACCGTCTTTTGTCACACAAAAAAAATAAAATAAAATAAAAATCATTCTCTTGTTCAGCCAAATCTCCAAATCTAGTGTTTTCATCTCACAGCTTGATTTGCATGGGCAATAATTGAATTTTCATGAGTTTATTTTTGTGAAAAAATTTAACCGAATTTGTAATTCAAATTGTTAAAATACGTAACGAATCAATACAAAGCAAATGAAATTTATACATGCACTCAGAGAAATATTAGAAACCAAATAAAATTGATACTCTTTTTAAGACCAGCACTGTTTTTAAAAAAGTTCTTTTTAACACAAATAAAATCCCTTTAAGTAGATACTGTTCAGAAATGATACTTTTATGTTGGGTATTACGTTTGTAAGTTTAATAAGTACCAGAAGAAAATATATAGAAACGAGTGGGTCCTCTCTACTAGAACAAATTTTGTTTGTTTCCAGAAAAGAGTATTCTTTGAAAGAAAAGTACCTTTTTGATAAAACTTATTTTTTTAGAAAGTACTTTTTGAGAAAAAATTACATTTTTGAGAGGAGCACTTTTTTATGAAAAATACTTTTGATCAGAGAGAAAAAGATTTTGAAAAGGTACTTTTCAGAAAAGATACTTTTTTAAAAGGTACTTTTTTAAAAGATGATTTTTTAAAAAATACTTTTTTAAAAGATACTTTTTTAAAAGGTCCTTTTTAAAAAGTACTTTTTTAAAAGATACTTTTTTAAAAAGTACTTTTTTAAAAGATACTTTTTCAAAAGTTACTTTTTTAAAAGATACTTTTTAAAAGGTCCTTTTTAGAAGGTACTGTTTTAAAAGATACTTTTTTAAAAATACTTTTTTAAAAGATACTTTTTTAAAAGGTCCGTTTTAAAAAGTACTTTTTTAAAAGATACTTTTTCAAAAAGTACCTTTTTAAAAGATACTTTTTCAAAAGTTACTTTTTTAAAAGATACTTTTTAAAAGGTCCTTTTTAAAAGGTACTTTTTTAAAAGATACTTTTTTAAAAAGTACTTTATTAAAAAAAACCTGACATTTTTGTTTACTGAAAACTATTTTTTATGTTGGGTTCTACGTTTGCAACTTTAATAAGTAGCACAAGAAGAAGAAGAAATCTCGAAACGAGTGGTGTCTGTACCACAACCAATTTTTTGTTTTATTTTATATTATTTATATATTTTTTTGTTGTTTCTTTTAAAGTTGTTAGATACTTTGCGCATATTTCATAACCTAACATGTCTAATTTTGATAGTTGAACTCAATTGTGTAGCGCACAAAACATTTATTTAATTTGCTGTCATTTCTTTCAAATGTCTTTCTCAACTTTGACCTTTTGCCAAATGGAAAAACAAAAAGTGCTTTTTTTTAGCAAACAGTTTTCGCATGGAAACGTGTATTTATAAGAATCAGTATTTGTAAGTGTTTCAGTTTTACGAAAATAAAAACTGGGCCAAACTCAACATAAACTTTATTTATGAAATTTATGAGGCGCCAGACATGTGCAGCTAAAAAAAATATAAAAATAAAAATAAAAATAAAAAAAAAGACAACTGAACTGAACTCTAAGCATTCAACAGTGCAGAGGGTAAAAGTAGCAGCAACACACATGATGAACACAAGTTGCGGAAACAACTCCCAGTAGAAACACTCGTATGAATTTGAATAAGTATGTGTGTAGTTTTAAGTGTGTGTGTGTGTGTGTGTGTGCATGTACTTTTGTTAAATGTGTTATAAAAACCTGAAAGAGGTCTCCTTTTAAGTAGCTGCTGCTCTTTTAGTGCAACTGAGAATGCGTGTAGGTGTCATATGTCAGCAGAAGTAAGTGGAAGAAGAATGAAACAACAACAACTGCCAGCAGGCAAAGGTGGCCAGGCCGCACTATTAAGCTTTATGTTGCACTGACAAATACGTAATTAACCGCCTACTTAAAGCGTTATTTATTTGTTTATTCTTTTTTCTTGTTTTTTGTTGGTAATTTTAACATTTTGCACATATTTTTGTTGAGAAAATACTGGCTGGTTGTGTCGTTGACATTGTTGTTGGTTTATCTGTTCAAGACATGAAGTACAACAGCTGTTGAGTATAAATGCGAATAATTTTTAAATGAATTTTTCAAATTTTTTACTCAGCCAGTTTGGGGTGTATTTAATTCATGTATCATAATTTTATTTCTTGTTTTTTTTTCATATCAAACACATACACACATAATCATACTTATTGTCTGTGGCTGTTAAATATCCACAAAGTGTTTTATGCAATAAATGCTTTCAGAGTCAGAATTTAAAAAAAGGGAAGAAAGACACACTTCCTGTTGACTAATTTTCACCTAGAAAGAGTGCGGGCTTGAATTCATTTGGAAAAATATTCCAAGTTTTCCAATCTTAACAAGAAATAATTAAATAAATTGAATGTAACCCTGCTAGACCCTTCCCAAAATGCGTTTTCATAAATAATGATTTAATAGCTTTTTCGTAATCTGAAGTCTAGCAAAAGGTTGTAGTACTATTTTATTGCACTATCAAATTTAACCCTGGATGTGTTCTGGTCATTTTTGCACATTCAGTTTGCTGTTCCTTGAATCGATGAATACAATTTTTTAAAATAATTTTAGCGGAATAATTGTAAATATTTTTAGTTAAGTAGTTTATTCAAAAAATAATTTTAAGAAAATAAATAAAATTCCACACAAAAAAGTTTTTTCTCTCTCAAAATTCGATATGAATTTGAGTCAACATAAAGAAGTTATCGCCCGTATTATGAATGACAACGTCGACGTCACATCAACACGACAGCGAAAAATCGAAATTTTCGACGCTTAAATGACAAGTGACAGCTTTTTGTTGTCGTGTTGATGTGACGTCGACATAGTCATTTATAATATGAGCGTATATGATAAAGATTAAATGAGTTGCCCTCCAGGGTTAAATTCCTACTTTAATGTTTTCATTTTTTTAAGCCTGTTAAAAGTTTCGAATAATTCTCCTAAAAGACTGCGTTAATTAGTGTCTAAATTATTTCTCTTATTGTCATGTCATCATCGGACTTTTCATAGTGCAAAATAAGTTATTTCCCTGTTCCCTATTTTTTATACCTCAAAAAAAAAACCAGCAGCAAATTGTCTTGGGCTGAGGAATAAGTTTTAGTGAAACTTGAATTCCTCGCTCCTTAAATCTAATGCCTTGATTTTTAATTGTCTTATTTCAATTTCATTGAATAATTGATTAATTTAAAACAAATTGCTCAATTATAATACGTTACGTGTTACGTTATAAAACGTAAGATAATAAAAAATGAAACGTGATCAGTGAGTTCTTGTTGTGACTTTGATATTTGTTTTAAGGCTTCTCACTCAGTAAAGTGAAAGTATGAAATAAATGTATTTAGTTATTGTAAGACATGTTGGGTAAAGGTCCCCTGATGATCTGCATTAGCTCCAGTGACATGCGCATAGGAACTAGCTAAAACCCTTCAATTGATCACTTTGAATTTTTTGGGAAAATTTTGGGGAAAAAGAACTAGCACATAATTAAAATTAAAGATAATAGCAGAAATTGTTACAAAACTCTTTCAAGGACCGCTCCCACGATTTTAAGGTTGTACAACGCATACGTTTTTCGTATGAGAAGTAGGACATGAAATGTTTATTCTAAAAAAAAATAATCAATTTGGTTTAGTCAACTAATCGACCGAATTTAGTTGATTTAATAGTTAATGAAAAATATAAAATTTTATATTAATCGAATATTTAATCGATTGGCAATTAATTCCACTCGTTGTCAATCGCTTGACTTGGCCAACCTGATTTTAAATTAATTTATTAATTTCAAAGAAAAAATATGTTGCTTTCACTATTATTTTGAATTTATTATTAATATTTATTAAGTAAATGTTCTACTGTCTTTTGGGTTACCTTCCCCTCAAGTATTCTTTTTTTTTTTTGGCGATTTAAGAGTTGAAAGTTTAATAGTTTAACAAATGCTACGAACATATTTCATCATTTTTTTATGGTTTTATGTGTTGGGTCTTTTTTGTTTAGCAATATTTATTTATGAGACCATGCGTAAATGTGGGAAATTATATATCTACATGTACAGTTCACGTCAGTATATATGTACGTTGAAATGAGTGTGTGCACACAGTGGACTGAATTGAAATAAATTCAAAGAATAATATAAAACTTGTTTGCATTCTTTGGCCTTTTTAATTATCACAATTTATAGTTTTGCTTGAGTTTCAAAGTTATATATTTTTCAGTTGTGACAGATATTTCGGTAAATCGCACATTATTAATATATATTGATTTTAAAACTGATTTAAAATTATAAATTTCAAGTAAAAGGTTTGATTTGTGTATAAAAACTAAGGACGCCCTTTTGTCTTTGACATTAAAGATTTAATTATTCACTTTTCTGTTTGCTTTAATATAATAATTTATTTGCGAACGAATAATGGAAACCGCTGTTGAGTCAAACAAACAAAAATAATAGTTAATTCATTCAGCCTCTCTAAAATAACTCCCTGTTTGTTTGATAACAAATTTGTATATTTAGCGCAAACTGTTACCAATTTGTGTAGTTCGAAATTGTAATAACTTGAGTTTTAAGTAACCACCCAAACCGTTTAAATTCATTTCGTCTGGATTAATTTGATTTCGTGATTAAACAATTAAATTTATTCCCAAAGAGAGTCAAGAAGGCGCCCTAAAACAAGACTTGTGTTTGCATATTTTGTGTATCAAATAATATAAGAAAATCAAGATAATATATTAACCCTAGATGGTTACTATTCGTCGAATCGATAAAGCTCATTTACTCTTTGTTATACAACTCTTTAATTTCGCTAAAGTTCGTATAGAATATTAAGAGAGAAAAAAGTTTTTTTTTTGCATTATTTTCAAAAGTTGTTCCACCAGCATTATTTAAAATAAATTATTCGTCAAAAATGGTGCAAAAATGAAGAGTAACCATTCAGGGTTAATGGAACTAAAATCTTCTTAATTATTATAAATCGAGTAAGAAAAAGGCAACAAAAATATTTTATTCATTATGAATCTGTTTTGATTTCTTAAGCGCATGTGATAGTTTTAAATAAAAATTATGCAATTGAACAACTTTTGCCTGCCACTGTACTCATTTGTTACATTTTTCGTACATTTTGTAAATAATCTTTTAATGTGGGTTGCACATACACATTTTATAATATGAGGATGAATTTTTTGTGCTTTTATGTTGGTTTTTTTGTTTTTTGATGAATTTCTCTTTGCCATGTGAAACACAGGATAATGGTTTTGAATTGAAAAAAAAGTAAAAAAAAAATCATTGCAATTAAAAGAATTGGTTAGGAAATTAAAATAAAAAGAATACAAGATGTGAATGTTTTTTCATTCCAAATTAAATTTAAAATTATATATCTAATTGTGAATAAATTATTCTCTAGAACTGTGGCATTTAATTTATAATTTAATTTTTTCATGAAATACTGAGATTTGATCTCAGCGAAGAAGAATTCATCCCGTTTCCCCGGGTTCAACGAAGAATCATCGCAAATACTCTCTTTTCAGTTAAATATGTATGTGGCAGTTTCCCAGATCTTTAAAATAACTTTTAATTAATTTAAAAAATAAAATAAAATATATATATATATATATATATATATATATATATATATTTTATACAAATTGGTCTCCCCGGCTGATTTCAAATTATTTGAATTATATTTTGGCTATAATTTGCATTTTGGCCTACGCTGACTTATTGAACCACCCTCGTACTAATATTTAGCCGATTCTAAGAAGTACTTGAGACGCACTTTGTTTTCCAATTATAATTCCATTTTGTGATAAGAATTGTAGACGGTGACATTCTCACAATCACAATAGTCCATTCACAATATAACATTCACAATATCGAATTCTCAATAATCACAGTGAGTAACGATTTTTGAATACAGAACTTAATTCACCGATTCGTGTGAAATGCTGCATATAAATTGAGTTCCTCTGAAACTGCAAAAAAGGAAAAGCGTGTGATATCGGCTTCCAAACGTTTGATACAAACATAAATGTGATCTAAAGTAGAGAGGAATTGGCAAAAAACAAACGTTAGTCAAAGCAGGCGTTCGAGTTGAACCAAAAGTCTTCGTTTCATTTTATTTTCGCTCTTCATTTTGCACAAACTTAATTTGCAAGGAAAATACAAATTTTGTAAACTGCTAATTGATTTGAATAGAAGAAATGACAATTTATATAGAAATTATCATATAAATCTGAAATCTGCAGCCGTAAACTGAATGCCGTGATTTGCCTTCTATTAAGGAAAAAAGTAGATAAAAATAAATTTTAACTACTGCAGCATCCTGGAAGCAGAAATTTTAGTTAATTTTAAATTGAAATTTCCCCCGATATCGAAGGCCGTACTGCAGCATTCTCTAAGTCGAACTCACTTTCGTCGATTTGGCACCACTGATACTACGAGTCAGAGATGAGTACTGCAGCATCCTGGAAGTCGAAATTTCAGTAGATTTTAAATTGAAATTTCCTCCAATATTTAAGGCCGTACTCGACGAGTCAGAGATGAGTACCACCCTTAATCAGACATCAATATTTTTTTTAATTAAAACAGGGATTTTCTTTAAGTATGTGACGTATTCAAAATAAATTTTGTGAACTTGATATGAATTGTCACATATAATTTTCAATCTACCATAAAAGGAATTTATTTTGAAATACATATATTTAGTTTAATTATAATTAATAATTATTAATTAAACTATTTCATGCGAAATTTTAAATTCTTTGCCCCAATTTTTTACATTAAATTAAAGTTTCATTCCAGCACAAGCAAACATTTTTTTTTCTAAACTTTATAAAAATATTCTTAGGCCATTTACAGCACACACTGTTTGAAAACTTTTATCAAAAATTATGAGGCTTAAGTTAATGATTATCTTCTACATTTACTTTCTTCTTTCCTCGTCTTTGTGAAAACTACTAAAAACTCTTTTATTATTTAAACTCGTCATCATGGTTTTTCTATTATAAAAACCAGGAAAAAATTAAATAAAAAAAAACTCTTTCATATTTTTATGCTGCGCTAATCTACTTAAAAACAAAATATTTTAGGTTTTAAGATTATTTAAACTATTTTTCTTATAAAGATTTTTATTTAAGAAACATTCTCTCCGTCTTAAATAAAATACCAAAACGAAAAAACTACTTTGGGCGCTTTAGGTTTTCTTCATAGCCAAGTTAAGATTTTTCTCATGTTTTCTTAAAGTTTTAGCAAAAAATAAAAATCACAATAAACTTTTTGGAATCTTCGCTGGAAACAAAACAAAAAGCAAAACACGAAACACAAGTATATCATACAAATCTCATTTTAACGCTGGCAAAATATTTGTTTATAAGGAAGAATAAAGTTCTGCGTAAAGTTTCGCTATAATATTTTTGCAGCATGGAAATAATACAAAAACAAGAAATGCTTTTCATTTTTGGCAAAATAGTAAAGCTTGAGTTTTTTTTCTGAAATAATCGACAGCATTTTGAAGTTAAAAAGCACAAGTTGTTAATAAATATTTAAATACAAAATTATATATAGAAAAGTTGCTAAAAGATTTGGATCACAACAGGCAGGAGTGACTTAAGATTTTTATATATACATTTATTGTAATTGAAAAATTTTATATAAAAAGTTATTTTGTTAATTATAAATTAACAAATTTATAAAGAAAGCGAATTGAAAATAATTTTTTACGATAAACAAAACGGATATGAAAATGAATTAACTCTTTAGAAGTTAAAATTTCTAACTGACAGTCGTATAGAAAGTGAAATTAAAACTATAACACGAACGCTGACTGCTGCGGCAAGTGAAAACATCTCTACTAGTCTCTGACAAGAGATTTAATTATCTTTGTACTTACTTTCTGAGTTGATATAATCTTAAATTTATTTGGGAGTTTAAGCCGGCAACGTTGCTGGTTTAATTCCAAAATAAAATTGTCAGTTTAAAAATTAATAAAACAGCTGTTGAGTTATTTAAACAAAATATAGGTTCTCTAGTCTACTTAGCCTCTCAAGGACATCATCGAGAACACCATATATACTTTTGGACTCTTTCAAAATAAATTAGTTTTTTCTAATTTTTTCGCTTACGATATCTCTGGAACGGATTAACCGATTTTGATCCGATTTACAGAGGCCTATGTAGTTGATTAATTTTTAAAGGATCGGATCGGTAAGACCGTATTAAAAGCTGCTTTAAAAAACAGTTTAAAATTGCTTTTTTCTAAGTTTTTATAAAATTTTTTGATATCTACCAGTTCGAATCGGTTCATATCCACAGAAAATCTAAGTTCACAGCAGACTCCTTTAGAGTGGCGTCAGTTTGGTTGTAATCGGTCCAGCCGTTCCAAAGTTATAAGTGCGTCACATACTCACACAAACACATACCCAAACATACAGACCTAGTGATGGGTTCTCAGAATTAGTTGGAGAAGTTTCCTAAAACTTCATAACTTCCCGATTTTTTAAAACAATAAATTTTCATAGAGGGAAACACCCCCAAAAGCGACTGCTACGCAAATGAGTTGTTTGGAATCAGAACTTTAATCCCATCCCAAACAAATCGGGATTGTAAATAGATGTGGGAGTTACAGTTTCTACTGTGAATATTTTGGTAGTAAAAGTTTCTATTGTGAATTGTAGGGAGTAAAAAATTTTGATTGCTAGTATTTTGGAGCAAAAATTTCTATTATGAATATTTTGAGAGCAAAAACTTTCATTGTAAATATTCTGAGAGCAAAAGTTTCTATTGTGAATTGTATGGGAATTATTGAGGATTTTCATGCTGCATGTTTTGAGAGTGAAAAATTGCAATTGGTTATATTTTGGGAGTAAAAATTTTTATTATGAATATTTTGAGAGCAAAAACTTTCATTGTGAATATTCTTAGAGCAAAAGTTTATATTGTGAATTGTATGGGAATTATTGAGGATTTTCATGCTGCATGTTTTGAGAGTGAAAAATTGCAATTGGTAATATATTGGGAGCAAAAACTTTTATTATAAATATTTTGAGAGCAAAAGCTTTCATTGTAAATATTCTGAGAGCAAAAGTTTCTATTCTGAATCGTTTGAGAATTATTGAAGATTTTTATGGCACATGTTTTGAGAGTAAAAAATTGCGATTGCTAATATTTTGGGAGCAAAAATTTTTATTATGAATATTTTGAAAGCAAAAAATTTTATTGTGAATATGCTGAGATGAAAAGTTTCGGCTGTGAATTATTTCTATTGTGAACTATTTGCTAGCGTTTAGGAAATAAATATATCGATATTAAAGAAATATATGAAATATTTTTTAATCGAAAAAAAATTAAAAAATAATTACTGACCCAGAAAGCCATCGATTTATTAAACGGTCATCGTAGATTCTCTTTCCTTCCATGTCTTTGGTAAATAAAACCATTATTTCATTTTGAATTTCTTGTTAAATATATCACAATTTATAATTTTGATTTAAATAAGATCTACATCTTTAAAGCAAAAGTATTTCCATTCACAACAAATGATATTCGATATTATTGAAACTCCATATTTGAATGTCCCAAATATTTGTGACAAATTAGTATTTCTCAAATTTGAATAATAATTAAAGCGGTGGCATTTGAATGGTTTCAATTATTCAATAATTTAATTTCAAATAGATTTTCTTCTATTAAATATTTAATACAAGATCTTCAAAAAAAACTACAAAATTAATTACAAAAAGACTTCAATAGACTTGCCGTACATGTTGTTCTTGTTAAAATAAATGCTTTTGGTATAGTTCCCAACGAAGTACAATTTTTTGAAGGGCGTTGAAAAATGTGCAATTTGAACAACGAGCCTAATGAACCCACAAAATTGTAAGTATGACTGTGAATAGTTTCCTATGACCATGATAATTTTTTATTTCTCATTTCATTTCATTCATTCATTCGTTCATTCACAATCGGCAAGAATGCTTTCCATGTCACAGTGTTACTGGGTCAATGTATGCTGGGATTGTTAGTATAATTAAATGAATATAAAAAAAATATATTTATAATATGAACACTGATGTCTTCGTTAATGGTGTTGAATACTACTTATTTGTTCTCATGCTGGTGGGTTGCATGGGAGTTTTCTTTCCATGGGGTTTGCCAAAAGTGGCCAAACATCATTGGCCATCTCATCAATATAAATTATATTTTCATTTAGACTTTTACGTCTTTCTCTTTCTTATACTTTTCTAACGTCTTGTGGTACTTGATAAAATTGCATTTTTTTTTTTTTTGTTTTTTTTTTTTTTTTGTTCTTTATCTTACCGAATCCTATTACAAAGAAAACTGTTGGTAAAGAGAAGATGCCATTCCAGTTGGCAGAAAATATAATAGTAAAAGAAATAAAAACATTCAAGTGTTAAAAAATCGGTGTCAAATCATTTTTAATGATATTCTTTTTATAAAATACAATGTTAATGTAAGCGTTTTAATGTTGCCTTTCTAGTCTAACCGAGCATTAATGCTTTTATAATTTAATTGAGGCAGTAATAAGAAATGTTTTTGAAAGTAAGTGAAAGTAGAAATTGTCTTAAATGTTGAGAAGAAAAACCCCCATTTTAATTCTTTTAATTAACAGTTAATGATTAAATTTCGTTTTTAATTTCTTTTACTAATAAAAATATTTATTAATTAAAACTCTTTTAGTACTACAAAAATCTGCCTTAAGATTAAAAATTCACAAAAGTTTTTTGAAATCTTTCAATATTGGGAATGGGGGGAAAATACCCGACAAATCAATGACAGTTTCTTTGGCCACTTGCCGGGATTTTAGTTGGAAATCAAATATCCAGGAAAATGCTGCCATATCGTTTACAACTGCTAATTGTTCGAAATATTAGAAATTATTGAAGGATACATATTTAGTTTTTCCACTGGTTCTATGATTTATATTTCTAAATTAAATAATTTTGGAACTCAGTATACGGAGATTCCTTTGAATTATTAATTACTTTCATATCGTACAATTTTTATTAGGATCAAGTTTGCCTAAATCAATTGAGAATTAAAGAAGAAAAAGCCACAACAAAAAAATAAGAGGAATATAAGAATGATAAGCATCTTTATTATATCATAGAATTTCTTTGTTTAATTTGTAAATATTTGCAAAGTCTACTCTTCTGATATAATTCTCAATAGGTTTTTGAAAGTTTGTGGATATTCATTTGATGATTTTATGTCATTGCCAATGAAATTCAGTCTTATAGGAATGCAAAAATCAAGAAAACTTTGGCATATATTTAATAAATTAACTAAAACAATCACTCATATTATAAATGACGACGTCGATGTCATGTCAACACGATAGCAAAAAGTTGTCACTTGTCATTTAATTGTCGACAATTGTCGATAAAAACTGGACAAGGAATTATTCTTAGATGTCGTGTTCATTTAGCGTTGACGTCATTATTCATAATACGGGCGAATATTTCAAAGATAGTGTATTAATAAATTTAACACTCAAAGTTTTGAAATTGATATTTAAAGAAATATGTACATACTCCAGTTTATTTTCTAGCCTTTTAAAACCCCGCTTAAGACATGTAAAAAAGTTTTAGGTTAAAATTAGTTGGAGTCAATCGCTAAAAATCTGCTGCTTAAAGCCCCCAGTAAATGTGTCATACAATTATTCCTGGAAATATTTCAGCTGTTTGCTTTATATGCAAATCTTTTAAAATTTGCAACGTAAACGACAATTTTAACTTTTTTATATCACCGCTTTTGCCAGATGATAATCGTGAACGTGATAAATTTTTACTAAATATACCTTTAAAATATTATTCTATACGTTTTATAAGAATATACGGAATAATATTTAGGTAATAATACCAATAATCGCTTCCCACTCAGGTAATTGTTATTTGGGATACATTTTGTATGAAAATCATTATTTGTAATTCTGGCAACACCTTTTGTTGAAACGATAACAAACACATGAGATGATTGTTCTTGCATGCACAACATGTTGTGAATTATTACAAGCAAATTGACAAATAAATAATACTGATATTGTAGTTGTTGCATATTATTCACATAAGTACATACATATGTATGTATGTATGTGTGTATATATGTACTTATCAAATTAATTGCCTTTGCATATTTTTCTACAATTAATAGCATAAGATTGCTTAATAAAGTACTTTTTTAATTAAGTATATCGGTTTTAGAAAATAGCTTTAATTTAAATTAAAAAGCAAGAGATTTCAATACTCACATAAATAAACAATTTATGTAGCCGCTCATATTATGTACATACTTACATATGTACATATGTATGTACATAAATATAAAATATAATATTTAAGTATGTAAGCATGTGTGCAGGGTATTTGTCAGTTTATTTCAAAACGATTAGTCGGCCGACGGACAACACATTTCACGACAAACGTTGTTATTTCACATGTAATTTTTACCTTAATTTTATTACAATTTAAATTTGATCACTTTTCATTTTTCACTAACTAACAACAAAACACTATCCACACGCGCCCGTAATTAAAGCACAGACTGATGAAAAGGAAGAATTTGAAGCTGCAAAAAGGCTTTATCTAGAGTAGAAGAGGAAGAAATAGAGACAATAAAGAAATAAAGTTAACGGTGCATATGTTTACATGCATATTTGTGCACAACAACAAATTGATTGTCTTTTCTATTGTAGAGTGTTGCCAGAATCACGGTGGATTAAAGTACTGCCATGTGGGGGATTTTTTGTGATTGCAAATGAGCGGTAAATGCTAGGAATTTGCGTATTTTTCGACCATGATATAAAATTGTTATAATAACAATTGATTCTTCTTTAAACTCTTAATATTTTCACCCCAAAAAAGTTTTTATCATGATAATATTAAATTGGACATTTTACTTTATATAAAAAGTGCATATAAAATATTTCAGGTGTTTTTTAAATACTAATATTAATATGTAAATGACCTGATGGCACCTGTAAGCAATTATGTACATATTTTTGTTTAAGGAATTATAGATCGTTAGATCGTTTTCTGCCTTTACTTGCAAATCGTGTTGGAAATATAATACCACCCAATGGGCATATAGTTGTTTTACAGTTATACATTTAGGCTCTTCATAGTTTTGCAAATTTTACAAAAAAGTTAAGTTTTTTCGAACAAAATTTTTAACACAATACATAAGTAAACATTTTATTATTATCCAGGGTAGTTATTTACTTGTTAATAAGTTAATCAAAGTTTTGTATTAATTGATTAATCGCGCAAATAATTATTCGAGACAAAAAAGTAATAGAATAATTTAATGGAATAATTTTAATTTTATCTTGTTTAATAATTTGTAAATAAAACGAAAAATTTGATTTATAAAAATAGGTTTTTTTTTTTTTAATAAACTACAATTAGTAAAAGGTTGTTCATGTGTTACACAGGCAAACTTTTTAACCCTGGATAGATACTCTTCATTTTTGTACATGACAATTACTCTTCAGTGAAACGATGAGCAATTTTTAAAAATAGTTCCAGCGGGGCAATTTTTATTATTAACATTGAATACGTTAGACCGGATCAGCTTTAAAACAGTTCTTCATATATTGAAAATATGTTTAGTTAAGTATTTTATTAAAAAAATGTTAAAATAAAAAAAAAAATTATTATATTAATATTTATATAGGCTAATTGTTCTAACTTAGTTAAAATCTCAGAAAGACATGATGATAAATATTCCTAGGCACAAAGGAAGTCAACATCAGTTTTATTCAACTTACACAGCAGAGCAGAACAGCTGTTTTCGAAAGTCGCTACACTTTCATCTTCAGTGCTCATGTGTATATTGTGTTTATCACCACTGTTTGGGTGGTTTAGTTGAATGTGATAACAGTTTTCTATTTACACAAATTTTATTGTGAAAAACAATCCGAGAACTGTATCAACCTGATGTTAACACTTGTGTGTTATGATACCTGTGTTACCATTTGATTATTTTCTTCATGTCCCATTTTTCATTAACTAAGTTAGAACAATTAGCCTATATAAATATTAATATAGCAAAATAAAAATGTTCAATAAAAATAAAATCACAAAAAAATTTATATTATAAAAACGTTCCTCCGATAATTCGATACGAATTTGATAATAATAAAAGATTTATATGATAATGATTGAATGAGCTGCGTCAATTCGATGAACAGTGACCATCCACCAGGGTTAAATGAAAAATAGCATCAATCTTGCAAAATAAACTTTCGAAAAGAGTAAATATGTTTGAAACTATATATTTAATTATTATAATTTTTTTTTTACTGAAATTTCATTAAAAATATATTCTTTTATTTTTGTTTTTGGCTTTGGCGATATTGAAAGTAAACTGCTATAGAACATATTCAATATTTGCGATCTTTTCCTTCTCCGTTCAAAAAACTTAATTTTTTTTTTATACTTTTTAACAGTTTTCACTTTATTTTTTTTTAATTAACTTTTCAGTTTATGATAAACTTGTTTTTTACTGAATATAAATAAACAAATGCTGTGGAAACATAATTAAAATTCCGATTAATCGATTATTCGACATATATTATTCCAACTATTTTATAATCGAATAAAATAAATTGTATATTATTCAATCGGTTAATTGCCACAAAATTAATCGATTAATCGAGCGAAAATCAATTGTTTGAATACCCTTTTATTTACAATTGGGATTATTTTTTTACCATTTTATTGAGACGCCTTGAATGCTTTTATTATTTGCACAAATTAGCAAAAAGGATTTTCATGTTTTGGATAAACAAATAAACAATCCGTTCATGGCAATTAAGCAGAAGTGTGAAAACAAATAAAAAGTATATACGAGTACAAGTACATATATATAAATAAGTACATAATTGCATACATATAAAATGGATTAATAAAATTATTTTTAAAAAGTAGGTATAACTTATTTATTTAAAATACTGTTTGAAATGAAAAAGAGATTTACAGAAATAAAATCAAACTTTTTAAATGGGAATTTTACTGGATATTTTATTCAAGAGTACGAGTGAGTGTATTAATCCCCGTCCACACTTGCAATTTTGTTGCAGCAATTCTTGAAGGTTTTAGTTGAGAGCGTCGAGAAGCTTGGGGAGGGGTACACAGGTTCATGTTCTCGGCAATTCCCTTTTGCTTTGCAATTATCACTATTAAACTTAAAGAAAATATAATAAGAAGAAGAGAAAAGAAGGCATTAGATCAGTGATGCCCAAAAAATTTTTCCTTGTGTTTAGTGAGTAAGAGAAAAATAACAAATTCAGAGAATGTATTTATTTACAGCCAAATTATAATGTAAGATATTGAAAAACAGGAAAATTATATTGATATTAAGAAGCAAACATATTAATATATGTATGTACATATTTTTAAATAAAATAATTCAACTTATTTTTTAAAATTTTAAATCAAAATACTCAATTATATATAAACTCTATAAAAGTAAAAGATGTTAGTTTGATATATATGTTATATTGCGCATAAATTTTGTTTAACAAAAACAATACAACTTAGTACTATAAGTCATAATAAAAAATCAAACAATTTTCGCGAAAAATAAAAGATTACAATTGTGAATCTTATATAAACGATTCTAATTATATAATAATAAAAAATAAAAACAGCCGCTACGCATGCGTATTCATCGCTTGTTCATTGAGGACCACGGTTGCAACTCTAAATTTTTCTTCGGGACCAAAATCCATAAAAAGAAGAACCAAAATAAAAAAAGAGAACCAATTTTTTCAATTTTATTTGCATACCAGCATAATACAATAGTTTTTACACTGAAGTCAAATTGTCAATTTCTGACTTGTAAACAAAAGTAATAATCGATCAGTGTTGCCAATATAGCTTTTTGATTTACTACTGTGGGAAGGTAATAATCGATTGCTATCAAGTGTTGTAAACGAATCAAATCTTTTACTTTGCGTGAAGAGTAATAATTTTAGTAAATACATTCTTACAGGCATGATAAAACTTTCAAAATTTATTTATATTATAATCGTTAAATTTTCATTAAAAAAAATGAACCAGCGAACCAAACGAAAAAAAACAACCATTTTTGGTTCAATTGTACCACAGTGGCAACTGTGTTGAGGACTAAATGAAAGAGCATTAACATTTCATTGAATGACCGCACAACATTTTTTGAGTGTGAACCCTTGAAAAAAGGCAACAAAGCATTCGCTAAACGTGTACGCTTGTGAACGACTAAATGAAAGAGCATAAGATTATGTGTGAGCTCTCTCCAAACAATTGTTTCATGAGCTGGGCATCCCTGCATTAGATATACAAGAATTGCAATGACAGATTTTTCTAATGTGGACACTAAAGCAATTTCAAAGCAGAATTGCAAGCAACCGAAATTGCAAGTGTGGACGGGGACTTAAACAAAAATGGCATCGCTTAATACATAAAGAAGTCTGTTCCATTTATAACATCTTAAGTTTATATAGCAAAATCATTTGTGAAATCATATATTTTATTAGAAATTTCTTAGTTCCTTTTAACCCTGAATGATTATTCTTCGTTAACTAAAATAGTTTTAATTATGTTTACCTTTAAAAATTGTTCCGCTAGAACTGTCTTTAAAAATTGTTCATCAATTCAACGAAGAGTGGCCTTAACGTACAAAAATGCAGTGTTACCAGCCAGGGTTAAATTTGCATTCCTCTGCAACTTGTCAAAGCTTGTTTGTTTTAAACAAAAAGCACACAATTTTAAATGTAAATGATGTCTAAATAATTCAAGTGCTTGTACTTTTTATGCACTTTAAGGCCTTCTTCCTCTTACTTTTTTGCTTGTCGGTTGCAAATTAAATAAATAAAATGTGGACTATCTACTGCTCGACTGCAACTTGAATTGAGTATCGCGCTCATTCACATGGTCCTTTCCATTATAACTCTTTTCTTTTTACTGAAATTCATACTACACACGGGTACAGTTATTTACTGCTGTTAAGTCCACAGCGTGAGCCCAAAATAAAACAAACAAAAAACGGGGGATTTATTTTTTTTTTCTTTTAATATTATGAGAACCATTTAACGGAAGGGAAAATAAATCGGCAACAACAAAAATGGTATTCACAAAAAGCCTTGTGTGTGGTCTGTTTCATTTACTTTTTTTGCTTCCATTAATTCACAAAAAAACTATTTTTATTTATTATTATTTTTTTTTTTTTTGACAAGACGATGTCAAAAAAGAAGAGAGCTTAAGGCAAATAAAACTATACAAGTGTGGCCTTATAAATGAAGGTTTTTTGTGCCCACATACGAGTGTATTTAAGAATTACTAACTAAAGGAATTTGTTTATAACGACGGCTTAATTAATTGTTTGACAAGTAAAACCAAAATGATTTAAAGGGAATTCGCGAGACATTCGTTTCGAATATCACACGCAAATGTTATATTTTGCACAACGCAGATTATATAATAATTATTTGTTAAACAATTAATTTGTTTGAATAATTAATTTGAAGTTTGGCAATTTGAATTAAAGACAGTTTTGTGGTTTTTAAGCGCTTTAAAATTGACAAGAGCATACTGAAGTATTTGTGGATGTGGCAACGTTAATGTTTAAACCTTGCCACTTTTTATATTAACCCGGGATGGTTACTGTTCGTCGAAGCGATGAAACTCATTTATTCTTTATGATATAATTCAGTTATTTTGCTCAAAGTCGTATGGAATTTCAAGAGAGAAAAAAAGTTTTTATGTTTAATTTTTTATTATTTTTATAATTTTTTTTTAATAAAATACTCAAAAAGTTTTCTGTTTATTTTTAACTTTAAAAATTGTTCCGCTTGAATTGTTTTCAAAAATTGTTCGCCGATTTAACGAAGAGTAAACTGATGGCGTTTTCTTTTCTAGAAAACCTGTAACATTTTTTAACTTATTTTCTACAAAGTGGCGGTTTGGAAAAGTTTTAAAACAGAAATTATTTTTCGCCAGGGATGTTGGATTCATTTCTAATAACTGCCTTATTTTGAAATGGCAAAATGTTGCCATTTTCTGTTAAAAAGTGTGAAAAATGTTGCATTATTTTTCGAGAAAAGAAATCGACTTTAATTTACAAAAATTAAGAGTAACCATCCGGGGTTCAGGGCACAAAAATGATTCTATTTTAAATGATTTTAGTTTTTAACGTTACATTTTTCTTATGCCGTTGAATAAAGTTTTATTTTATACATCAAAAATGGTAGTTAATAAATGTTGCCAGACTGATTACAAATATAATAAAATCCCAAAATATGAAAGAGTTTGTGCCAATAAAATCCGCAAGCTGAATGTACAAAACCATACAAATTTATTAAAATTTGTTTCTGCCAACATTTTCGTCCGTAGAATTTAAATTTTACTGAGAGTTTTCGACAGCACGATTCAGTCTGGCGAAAAGCAGGAAATTGTAGAAAAGCAGCAACAGATGTTTTTTTGCTATCAAAGTTTTGTAAGTTTCAAGTTATTAAGGCTAGATTTTTGAGATCTCAGTTAACTTAGGTTTACCTAATCTGCAGACAGATTTCTTTCACGCCGTTACCAATTTTATATACAAAAATTTGACGCAACAGCTTTGCTTAAAGTGGCGGTTTTTATTGAAATAATAAAAAAAATTAAATTTCGTTGAAAAGATCAGAGTTGCAGACTCAGCCTAAGATTTTGTACGAAAAATCGACGAAACACATGAAATTGGTTTTACTGATGGCCCTTAAAAAGGGTTTTGTTGCATTCAAAAAATCTTAGTTGCACAGCATTTTACTCCCGGTCCACATAGTTAAACTTTTGCTGCTCATCTTTTAAGCCCGCAAAAGAGACAGAGAGAGAAAGAGAGAGCGATAGAAATAGAAAAGAGGTGCATGGGAAACTCGCAGTTACAAACACGAAGTTAGCTGCAAGTTATTATTTCTTTTTGTTCTTCGCTTCGCTGTGCCCCACTTCAAAATAAATTTAAGAGAAATATTTAACAGATTAAATTATTTAATTTCTTTCTTTGAATTGCATTTTTCACATAAAAAGATCTTTCAGTTTGAATCAATTTTAAATTCCTGTTGCACAAGCTAAATAAAATGAACTGCCAACGTGTAAGAATTTCGAAGCAAAAGAAATGGAATATTTGTTGAAACAGATTTTTCTGTGTGAACATTAAAGAATTTTCACAAAAAGGAATTGAGAAAAAAATTTGGGCAGCACAAGTTGAAGTGTGTGCACCGGAAATTATACCGCACGAGAAATTATTTTTCCTAAAATTTCTAATATTACTTTTTTCACTCACAGAGAGAGAGAGAGAGAACTTCATATTGAAAAATAAATTGTACGCACTCTTTGAAAAAAAAACAATTATTGGTCTTTAATGAATTTTAGTAAAATTTTAAGTTTTTAGGGATTTTTGCTTTTAATTTTTTTAATTATCTATTATATAAAATTTTTGAAATCAATTTTTTTAATTTTACTTTCACCTTTTACTGCCTTTTTCCTGTTGCTCATTTTTATTTATTCCTTATTTAGTTGGTTGCCTCAAACAAACAGAAATTCCGCAATAGACCAGATACTCGGCTTAAACAATTAATTTCATTTCAAAAATCGTTTTGAGTTAACGAAAAGAAATTCCGCTAAATAGCCCAAATGTCAACAATAATACAAACGGTTTTATTAGCAGCAAATAACAAGAAATCTTCAAATGCTAAAACCAACTCGACTTAAGTCATTTTATGAAAAGCATTAATATGAAATGAAGAGTCCTTTTCTGAATGCAATCGTACGAGCAGAGACTATAAATAAATTTATAGTGTTTGATACGAATATAATATGAGAACATGCTCCGACTTGACAACTTGTGCTTCATAAATGTGTCTGCAGACAGACAGACGGCTTGTTAGCAAATGATATCGCATATCAATGCCACAAATATTATATACGAATGAATGTTTGCATGTGTTTACATGAGCAAAAAAAAATAACTTTCTAATAATTTTTGTGCCACACAAGTGTTTTACACACATCAAATACAAAATCGTAGGGTTCGCAAGTGTCAAACCCAACGAACCGTAACGAGAGAGTTCATCTTAAGTTGAAATTTGACGTCATGAAAAAATTTTTTTTGTAATAAAGTTTTAATATCAAAAAACTTTGCTTGTATTACACACTTCTGTTAATTAAATATAGAAAAAAATGCAACTATCCAACCCTGCAATAGGCTTTTTCATATTGTTTGATTTTTGACACCAATGAATTTCTATTTAAAATATTATATGTGCTGGATTACAAAAAAAAATTTTGTTTAAAGTTATTTCAATATTCACAAAAATATTTATTTTCCACCTCTGGAGCTTCAGTTTTTTCTCTTTGAAAACCAGTTCTAGTATCAATAAATTTGTTTCAAAATTATCAAATATATTCCATATATATAGAAAAAACGACTATCTGTTTATGTTAGTTACTTTTATGTACCGAAAAACTTAATGGTCCAACCCTGGAAATGATTTTTTAATGTGTTTCATTTTTAATATGGATTAAAATTTTTTTCAATAATAATTTATTTACGTTGGGTTACTAAGAAATTAAATTTTATTTAGTTACTTTAAATATTGCACTATATAATTTAAATTTTCCAGCTCTGGACCTGTCGTTTTGGCTTTTCTGGTTTGTTTAAAATTTCTTTCAAAAATAATTAACATGTTTACTTTATAAAGCAAAGGAAAAAATATGTTTGAATTGTTTATTATTATATAATGAAAATTATTTCAATTGTCCAACTCTGGACAATTTCTTTCTTTTAAGAAAAGAAAAAATTATCTTTTTTTTACTTACTCAAATATTACAACAACAAAAATGTTCCAGCCCTGATGTTATCTTTTGTTTAACGTTCCTAGAACTCCATTAAAAAATATTAAATATATTTAATTAACAAAGAAAAAGTAAAGACTTATTTAATTTGGTTATTTTCAAGCATCAAAAGTTATTTCAACTGCCCAACCCTGACATCTCATATTTATTTTTGCTAAATTTTCAATATCGATAAAAAATTTTCTGCAGTATCAAATAAGTTTCATTAATAAAGATAAAATAAAAATTACTTTCAGTTATTTATTTTTAAAAGCCCTAAAGAAGTTTGAGTTTTCCAGCTCTGAATTTCGATTTCCGATATACTAATTAAAGACTAAACTTTATGGGCTTTTTAAGGGGCTTTGGAAAATTGATTTCACTTCCAGACTTCTCTTCGCATAAGAAGCCAGCAGGTGTGTATCCAGCTGTACTGTTTGGGGGGTGCTACTACGTCGAATTTTATATAAAAGAAAATGTAATTTGCTGAATGCAATTTATTCAAGAAATTTTATTAGATTTGAAGGGGGCTGCCATGCCTTTTCTCCTCCCTCTGTACCCGCTCCTGGAATGCACATTAATATTGAGAAGGAAAAACTCACCATTTTTGGTGTAGGGTATAAATATTGCACCGTCAAGTTCCTTATGTTTTTACAAAACTTTTTGGAATAATTTTAAATAAAATCTGTAACAATTTCGCATGTTTGCTGGGGAAAATTCACCACAATGAAACCATTAAAGAAATTGCTTCATCATTTTGTAGCACTTCTTGGCAAAGTTGTGTGCAGCGGAAAACTGTTTGTAGGATTGCGAGTGGTTTTATAAATTATCACTCAGTTGTAATCGTCTGTCTATTCAAAATCAATTCAAGCAGAAGAAACTAAAACATGTTATTGATGGGCAGGCCGGCACATCTTGTACCTCTTTCCGTTAGAAACTTCAAAACTCGTTGAAGGAAGTTTTTAATAAGACAAGAAAGATTCTTAGTTTCGTATGTATAAGTATGTGTGATGCATACTTAAGTATAAGTATGTATGCGTAAGTGGTAAAGTGGTTATATATTGGCAAATGAATTATGAATAGGGAAAGGGTTCGAATTCAATGCATTCATGTCGGTACTTGTACTCTCAATTCAAATGATTGATATAATTTCAAGTGTAACATCTCCCAGCTGTGGTCCCTTGCAACACATACCGTTGCCATATTAATTATGAATATATGATTTGTGTTTGCGTGTATGGTTGTTATTGTGATTGATGGAGTGTTAAAACGAGTGCACAGAGTTGCATTACTTGTGCATGAAACTTATTATGAGTGTTAAGTGGCCAATAGAGGAAGAAGGAAATTGAATTAGTGGCTTTTTTTGTGAAGATGCATGTTGCATTTAAGAAATAAATCTTGTATTATTTGACTTAATAGACAAGCGCTTAAAAAAAAGATGTTTTGATATGCCGTATATGGGCGGAAGGATGGGGTTGATATTAATTACTTGGCAGCACTGCATATTAGATCTCACAATTAGCTGTTATGTCATGTCAATTAAGTAAAGAAATTGTAAATATTGTGCAGTAACCAGAAGTTTTACAAAAATTTTAAATCCGTCAGTTGCGCATTAAGACTGCCCTGTTTTTAGAGGAATCTATGGTCCACATGCCTTAAGCTGAGTTGAAACTTAGCGTCCACATATTCTTAGTAATAATTTCTCCTCTTTGCTAAACACTTTGCTCAGAGAAGTCTCGATAATTACTTCTGAAGCACTGGATAGGCCAAAGCTGAATAATGTTTCAAACACATTCACCACTGCAGGCTACCGACTACAATGCTTACTACATATGCAGCTAATAATAATTGTCGCTCTGTAAACAGCTGCTGATATATGATGATTTCTTTTCTAGAAAATATTGCAACATTTCTTACACTTTTTAATTAAAAATGGCAATATTTTGTAATTTTAAAATAAAGAGTTTATCAGAAATAAATCCAACATCCCTCAGGAAAAATAATTTATATTTTAAAACGTCCCAAAACTGCTACAATTTAAAAAGGAAGTGAAAAAAAATGTTACATATTTTCCAGAAATAAAAAAAAAGCATCAAAGTAATTATGAATAGCAGCAGTTGTGTAAAAACGCCAGTGTTGCCGCTTCTATATATTTTTCTATATATATAATTTTTCTAAATAATAACTGATAAAAACTCGATTTTTGCAAAGCCCGTGAAATTAATAACTCCCCGATTTTGTTTTTCTTAAGTTTAAATTTTCCTATTGGGAAATTGAAAATCATTTCATTCAAATAAATCTCAAGTTCGCAATAATTTAATTTTTTATATTATACTGGCAACATTGGAACAGCTCCTTGTCGCTCAAAAAAAAAAAAATCAAATGAGTTTAGTATGACTGCAACTACAAAAGCAGCATGGACAATAGCCAGCAGCAGTGTTACCCTGTTGTAATCACTGTCATGTACTCACATCTATTATATTATAGACAGGTTGCAGTCAGTAGCCTGCAGTAGTCAATATGTTTACGGCATAACACAACTTCAACATTCAAAATAAACATTCTCATAATTTTTATTAGTGGCAACTCTGCATAAAGTTTGCATGCAAGTACTTGCACACATTAAATGCACCCAATTCAAAAGTTTTGAATAACAACTTATTGATTCAATAATATTGTGTTAAGTGCCAATTTCATTTTCTGTGTCTTAATTACGCTTAATTTCCTTTTAGTTTTTATTAATTTATTTCATTTGCTATAGCATTCCTAAAAGTTTGTAAAGCAATTGTCTTCAATTAGCCTCTTTTATATGCCACCATATAAAAATAATAATAATAAAAAAAAGTTATATAATATTATTTTACATTCTACAATAATTTATTACACATATTTCACTAGCGCTTTGCTTGTTTAATGAACTTTAATGAAAGATGCATACAGAAAGTTGATTAAAACACAAGAAAATATGTGCAAACACAAGTAAATGCGGAAAGAAAATGGAAAATAAATTGATAAAACAAACACAAAACTTGTCTATTAATTAAATATAAAATATTTAAAACACATACACACACTCACATACAAAAGTATATGCACATGTCGTTAATTTCAAGTTGAACATGTGCAATGGAAGTGCAACAAAATTAATTAATAACAATTGAAGAATTAAAAAAAAAAAATTTGTAAAAAAAAAATTGTTATATGAAAAAGCTGAGGCAGAGAACTATTTACAAAATAAATAAATTAATTAACAGAAATTTGATTGTAAAATTTGCATACATTAAAAACGGCAAGAACCTTGTTTCTTTAAATAGTGGCATCACACTTCAATATGTCACGTTTTACAGGGTAAACAAACAAACAATTTTCTGTTATTTGTATTTAAAACAGCACGGCTGCCAGATCGACTGATTGATGACTGCAGGTGTGGTAACCTGAATTTAAATTTATCGTCACAATGAGTGTTGGTTAGAGTTTACTACATCTTTTGGAACGTCTAGAAGATAATAGATAACACATTTGAGAGTAAATATTTGTTCGGTTAATATTCAGACATTTCGGTACAAACTTTGCTGACACACTGACACACATGATCAAAATTTCTCCACATATTTAATGGCATGAGCCACTTCTCTATTTTTTCGGAAAGACACTGTGCCATTTTATGACAAAGCATGACACAATAGCACTATTGGAAGCGTGAGACATTTTGTGACATCGCATTTTTTCTGTCATTTGAAATTTACAGTGTGGAAGTAGAGTTGCCACTGTTTTAAGCTGTTGTGTCTGCTTGGAATGACACAAAATGCCACTGCGTGTTCTCGGCTTAAATAACCAACTAAAAATTAACATAAAAAACCCATTTACAATTTATTAATAAATTCAATATTTTTATCACATAAGCCTATTGAATAATTTATGTTACTTTTATGTGCCAAACTGACCAGCAACCATTTTCGCCGCAAACTTCGTAATGAGATGTGTCCCAACCAGTCTTGTTCTATCAATACGATTCCTTTTTTTCCTACAAAATGCTTGTCTATGAGTTTTTAAGCTTTCCAAGTCCAGCCAAGAATATTTTGGTTAAAGTGTTGCTGTTTGCTGTGGCATTCAATTGCATAAATTAGCTTTTTTATAAAAAAAAAAGACGAAACCATTAAATAATGTTATACCCTCAACTAAAAAGCAAATAAACCAACGACACACAATACAGCCACTGCATTCAGATGGATGTGAGTGCGTGTGTGTGTCACAATTGTATTCAATTCAAAAGCCATTCAACCATTAATCCATGAAAACATAATATCTCTTCCCCAACCCCCAGCGATAAGTGTCACAAAATTTCACATACCATGACACCAACTCCACCATACTGATAATGACGATGATGTTGATGTTGATGTTGATGATGATGATGATGATGACGATTCTAGTTGGTGGTTTCATGAACAGCAGCAATTTGTAAAAAACTGTATGGCACTCAAATTTTAATCACTTAAAAACAAATGATATCACTTCCAGTAAGTTAAGGGCTTTATGGAGTCGCCCCCCTTCTTTTATTAACAGTTGCATAGTTTTTATGGTTGTCTGCTGCTGACTGACTGAGATGCACTTGTTTGGCTTTTTAAAAGACTCATTAAAATGTCATTTAATTAATAATTGAGTTGAAAACCCTTTTGTGCAGCATTCTTTATCTGAAGGCAATTGAAACAAAAGAGGAACTAATTTAAAACACACTGACTGGCGCTTATTTAAATTTCTCTTAAAGTTGTGGTCGCTTTGTTTAAATGAAAATAAGAAAATAATTGTTTGAGTTTGTATTATTTTAATAAACTTTTTAAAATAAATAGTTTTTTGAATTTTTAAAAATTTTAAAAATAATTAATAGTTTTGGGAAACAATTTTTCGGGTTTTTAACTTCTCGCTAAGAAAGTTAAAAATAAAAAAATAAAACGGGAAGCTAATGGTTTTACCCTGTTTTGAAAAAAATTTAATTCTCCTCAGGTCTCGACGTTTTAAGGTCCTGGTAAACTTCCCTGACTAATTCTGAGAACCCCTCACTATGTTTGTCTGTGTGTGTGTAAATGATTATAACTTTGGAACGACTTGACCGATTTCAACCAAACGGATGATGTTCTAAAGGGTTCTACTGAACTTAAATTTCCTTTGAAATTAAACCAATTCGATCCTGTAGCCTTTATAAAATTAACAAAAAGGAAAAAAACATAAAAAAACATTTCTTGAAGTTGTTTTTGTAAAATAACTTTTAAACGGCTTTACCGAATGATTCCAGAAACTAATCAGATTAAAAAAACATGTCAGCTACTGAAATCGATAAAAATCAATTCATTCACTAGCGAGATATCGTGAAAGAAAAAATTAAAAGATAAATGATTTTTTGAAAACACTCCCAAGTTATATACCCCATCAGTTGGTGTTCCGCTTGAATAATTCACAATTTATAGCAGCTCGAAAATCAATTTATTAACCTCTCATTAGAACTTTGAGCTCGAAGACCTTAAAATCGTACAGCAGCACAACAAACCACGTTTTGATTAAATTAGAGGAAAGCGTCACTGATGGCCTTTAAGGCCCACGGTTTTCCGTAATTTTTTATCCAGGAACAAATTTAAACAAACATTTAATATAAATTTTTATTTCATGGAAAATATAAAGGATCAAGAAAAATTGTAAAAGCACCCTACGTCCTGCATTAATTAAAGCAAATAATTATAATTCATTGACAAGTTTTTAATTTTAATTGAATAGTAAAAATAATCTGGCATCCTTTAGCAAGGACAGAAGATATCGACAATAAATAAATAAATTTTATAATACAAGATTTGTGTCAAACTTCATCAAACGCTCAGTTTTGCCAAAAACCTTTAGTCAAAGCCATGTAATTTAAATTGGTTTTACCAAAGGTTTTTGGCAAAACTGAGAGTTTGATGAAGTTTGACGCAACTCTAGTAGATTTTGAATAAAATCTGGTTAAAGTCTGCACTACTAACGGATAACGTGTAATCGTAGCTGAGGTGAATACGGAAGAAACTGCAATTCGCCGTAACATTTGACGAGCAAATTACATACGATATTAAAATTGTTAAACCGTTTTATAAGTTACTTCATTCTCGGGTAAAATATTTTACTTTGCCCAAGTCGGTGGCTATTTAATTCAAATTTATTTTACTTAATTTACAACCGAAGTAACTTTAATGAAAATGAAATTGAAAATTAAACACAAGATAAATGCAACAATTTCCCTAGAAATATGGACCATTAATTTGTTTTCAATGATCTTTAACACATTATTGGAATTAATTTATATATTTCTGATTTGCTGGTTTAAATGGAGTGCAATTTTCATTGAATTATTTTGCTTAAATTTTGCAATTTTTCCATTTATTACTCGTGGTGTTATTGGATTGAACAAGTAGTGAATTGCATACGACGAGTACATTGAAATTTCATTGTTGATTATTTTTTAATTATTATTCTTTTTTTTCTTCCTCTTGTTCCATCTCAATTGTCTATTTCTTTGGCGCCAGTTTTTGTTTCTTTCAATAGTCTTGATGATTCTTGGTCTTTCCATTCATTTATAAATTTATATTAAATATATATAGGGTGTTTTTTCAGATAATAATGGCAAAATGTGCTGGCATTTCTGTTCAAAAGTTCCATTCCCATCTCTTTTAAGCCGGAAACACACAATGGCATTTAGTGGCATCATATTTGTAAGATTTATAGTTTGAAAACTAATGCCACTTAACGATATATTCCCAATTGACAAAGTTGCCACTGGAACACACTATTTGATACTATTTGCGATGACACAAATTGCCACAGTTTGTTGCTGTGTGGTGTTAAATTCACGTAATGAAAATTTGTAGGGATTTTAAAATACCTCACCGGAGATGCACACTAAGCGAGGACAAACACTTTTATCTAAGCCACTTTGCCTGAAGCAGTTGCAACAAATTCCCCTTTTTATGCCAGAAGTAGCAACACAAAAACTACTGTGTTTAAATAAACGGGTTTTAAACGCCAATCAATATATGTAGAGGGGTATAAGAATAAGTCGCAATGTAAATGTGTGTGACTTTTCATATGGGTTTTAACGAAAAGTTATGATTAAGTGAAGATAAAAACCTTTAGTCAAATCCATGTAATTTAAATGGGTTTTATCAAAGGTTTTTGGCAAAACTGAAAGTTTGACCCCACTGTAGTAGATTTTGATTAGATTTCCCCTACATAAATAATAAAATCTGGTTAAAGTACGCACTACTGCCGGATAACATTTAATCGTAGATAAGGTGAATGCGGAAGAAAATTAAATTCGCCGTAGCCATTAGCCACTTTGCTAGAACCAATTTCCCTTTATTATATGGCAAAATTAGCACCACAAAAATTATTTTGAGGAATCTTACCGGTTCCTTGATATGAGCTGAATACCTATTGTGAATACCTCTTTTTTAGTGGCGGCAAACGGAATAATGTTCACTGGCTGCCAGTTAAGCGAGAAAATTTTTATTTAGATTACGCGATTTAATTCTTTTTTATATAATTTTATGCCATAACAATTCCATGAATAATTTTACAGACGATGAATAACTGATAATGACTCATATATAAGTAATGGCGGCAAACATATACTATCGCCGACTCGCCTAAAAAGTTTCAATCTTTCGACTCAAATTTAAGGGGCTACATTTCGACAAAACAAAAATTTTTCTGAAAGGTTGCCTTTATTTTATGGCTTTTTTAACTGGCTTAAATATATTATGACTTTAGGAAAATGTAGCTAAAAAGAACACATTGTGAATGCCCCAATTGTGTATAAGATAATGGGAATTAATGCCTAACTAATATATTTAAAAAGGGTTAAAAAACAGTGTTGCACTTTCACTAAGAGTAGGCAAAATTAGGTAGGTACACCAAGTCATCGTGAATGGTTTAACCCCATAACAGCGGCTCTAAATTGTGGAAATTAAAACTAAAAAATTTGCAATAAAATTTTTCTCGAAATTCCTATAGCAATTTCTTGTGGTATCCTTGCCTTTTTGCTTCTGTACAAATTATTTCTAAAGCACTGAGAAATAGTTCACAATAGCAGCTATTAAAATAATTCACAATAGATACTTTCACTGCCATTCACGATACTGAATTATTGGGATTGGGAATTTAAGTGTGTCCCCAAGCAATTCTCTTTCTCATAACGAACACGAACAACATTAAGAGCTCTGATTTTGGCGCTTTCATTTGCTGGGATTACTCTGGCGATTATTTAACGATCTTTGGGAAAAATTATAGCCATTGTTTTGTGTTACTCTACTCTTTAGGATATTCACGTAATTATGGCAGCACCCAACAACTACATATTTTTAAGTTTCCATTGAAATAAAGAGTTGTTTAAATTTTTTATATAATATAAATAGTAAAAGTATATATTTTTATATATGTAAACATATATTTTTATAACAACTGACACTATTGAATTACAAAAACAAACAAAAAATTGTCTAGTCTGGCAGACATTTATGACTTCAATTGAGTTTTTAGAAACTATCAAACCCAGCAAACAAAATTACCAAAAAAAACCTCAAGCTTATAAAAGTTTGTTATTAAATAGGGTTTTCCAACGTTATTAGAAAATATATTTTTTAATTTAATAATTTGCATGTTCGTCAGGCAATCAAGTGTTTTTGTTATTTAATGGGAGATAAAAGACAGCGCCTTGAAAGACTAGCCAAACGGCGAGCATCTTTTCAACATTTAAATAACCGACTGTTTAAAATGCAAAACTTCCCACTTAAACAGGGAAAATCTTTAACACAAAAAAGAAAGCCGTCTTTGTTTCTGTCTAAGTTTTAAGTAAAAAAAAAATCATGAAAACAGAAGGATATACATCGTCTTGTTTTACAAAGACACTTGAACTGAATACATGTAGAGGAGTAAATGCATGTGCAGACAGGAAAGATCATGTCTGGAGTATCAAATTACCAGCATTTAGTAAAGGGTACAATAAACGATTGTTATAAAAGCAAATAACTTGAAAAAAAAATGTTTTGTTGCTTTCAAATATAAAACATATACGACATGTGACAGTCGCATTTAATGATATTGCGGATACAACGAAGCATAAAAAGCTAAACAAAACGTGTGTGGCATAGCGAAATAAATTTGTCACAAAATATAACAAACACCAGGCGATTTCTTTATTTTTAAATAAAAATTCAAGCATTTGAAAAAAAAATGTGAAATAAATAAAACCAAAAAGTCGCTGCTTAGAAAATAACATTTTTCAATATATTATATTTTTTTAAAGCCTAAAAGTAAACTACCAAAACAATATGAACCAAATTGTTTGTAACCTTTCAGTCAAAAAAATATAAAAAAATTAAAACTAAACACGTTTTACAAACACATACACTTTTGAATGGCATATACTCGCATCTGTATTAGAAATAGCTGCCGGTTTTTACCGAAAAGTAAATAAAACAGCATGTGTGCACGCCTAAAACTATGCTCCACAATATCAATAAACATGTTTTTGGAGAGTAGGCTTTACCGAATAGTAATTTAAATAAATTTACATAACAGCCATGCCAGGCTTTTTCTTATTTACTAAGTTTGCTTTGGACGAAGTTAAACAAATGAAAAAATAAAGCCGGTGACGGGCTGGAAAGAACGTGAAGACACAAACAACATTTTTTTTCAAAATCTATTTGCAACCTCCAGCATTGGGCCACTCTTTGCTTTTACATCTATTGCTTTTGTGTGGTGTCTTTTTTTAGGTTGTCCTGCCTGTAGTTCTGTTTGATTCGTTTTATAAGTCGGTTTATTATTCTCTTTGGCATTTACTTTTTTACTTTTTTGCTGAAGAAGGTCCTCAAAGTAGGCTCTTCAAATGCCATGACTAGTCACAGTGTTGTCTAGCAACATTGAGTTTATGCAGCCTTTAAATATTTTACTTTATCACTTCATATGCGGATTACTTTTTGCTGCCTGCTTTCATTGACATATTTTTATTATGTTTTCTATTTGATTTTTTCTTTTATAGGGGCAAGAGAAATTCTTGTAAACACCTATAAATATGCTATGAATGTCGTTTACTTTTTTACAGCACAAGCATGGCCATAGAGCAAATAGTAAGAGTTTTTTTTTTTTCAGAAGCAAGTTTATATCGCAACTAAAATGAGGGAAATAGTTAGGAAGAGAAACTAAAAGCAGTAAATATACGTTTGAATTCAATGATAAGCTTGAGAAATGATAAATTAGTTGTATGAAATGAGAAGCTGTAGAATAGAGCTTTAAATAGATTCTTCCAATAAAATAAGGAGCTGCACGATTTTATAAAATTTTTCATCTCCCTGAGTAATTTAAAAGTGGCTGTTGTATTTCATATGCAAAAATTCCCAGGGTATAAAAATCCCAGGCAGAGTAATTTTTGTCAGAAAACGAGGGAACTGGATAAGGGTGGTAGTATTGGATATTTGTGTCTCTTACTCGGGACTTTTTTAATTTACTTTTTCCCAGAATAACCGCCACTGTTTTGTAAACCGACTACGTTTCTGATTTTATCAACAAAAAAAAAATTAATGGCCGCATTGATGTACTTCAAATGAGATATAATAACTGAATTTCAGACATGATATTTTAATCTCTAAAAAATAGGCGACTACCACGAAGTCTGAAATTTTTTTTTATTTTTAGTTACCAATTATATTTTCCTGTACTATTCAAAATTCAATCAAAAGTGTTATTAAGATGATCGCCACCGACTTAAAAAATTTTTCAGTTTACATTATTTTCAGACCTGAAGTTAAAATTTGATTTCATTCCTAAAATTGTAAACAGCTGATTTTGCATTCAAACAGAAAGTTTTTATTATATCAGGCGAAATGAAAAATTCTCTCGTAAAAATAATTGCAGTAGTTTTTTCTAGTTTTTTTTCTTCTTATTTTCCTTCAACCTTCCGGGGTTGTTAACTTTGTCAACTTTTTTAAATATATTTAATTGGGCAGCTCTTAGTTGAAAACGGCGAAGACAAAATTTAATTTCACAAAATTTATTTAAAACTTAAAAAAGTGTTTAAAAGGTTTTAAATTAACGTGCAATCTACTTGTGCATTTCCGAATTTTTTTAATTCGTAGATGAGTAGTTTTGAGATAAAACAAAAGTCATGAAGCAAAAATTACTAGGGAATTTCAAATATCTAATCCAAGACACAAACTAATCGCAGACAAAAGTGTTAAGCTAAGCCATTTTGCTAAAAGGGTTTGCCACCATTTCCACTTGAGTTGGGTCCAACTTCATCAAATGCTCAGTTTTGCAAAAAACCTTTGGTCAAACCTGATGGTAATTTAAATGGGTTTGACCAAAAGTTTTTGACAAAACTGAGCGTATGATGAAGTTGAACCCAACTCTAAATTTCACTTTATAATCTAATATTAGCACCACAAAAGTAATTGTATTAAAAATAACGGGTTTGAAACGCCAATTAATATACGAAAGACAGGAGGAATTAATCATAATGTAAATATTTATGACCTTTCATAGAATGTTTAAATGTAAAGTGGCAAAATAGAGGTCGACTGATAAGGCATACTATTAAATGGCAGCTGTTAAGTAGGAAAATATGCAATTTACGGTTGAAATATGTATCAAAGCAATTCGGTATGCAAGCAGGCTGTGCTATTTCATTTGACAGCGGTGTAATTAATCTTTGATGCTAGAAATAAATTGTTTATATGTATATGTTAATAAATTTAAGAAACTTACCCAATTCATATTTGCTGTTCAGTGGACAATTGGTTAAAGTCTGAAATAGAGAGAGAGAGAGAGAGAGAGAGAGAGAGAGAGAGAAGGAATTGATTAAAACTTGAGTGAAATATTTAATATTTCGGACATTAACCTTCTGGCCTACGACATCACTCGATATCGTTGCGTCATACAAATAAAAATTCTCAACTTTACTTTTTGCTTAAAATATATTTATTAAAAGTAACGATATCGATAGACATCGTGGACCAGGGCAGTTAATAAAATCCGCATATACATTAAACTTGACAAAAGTACTTAATTTTTTAATTTTGTTAAGAGCAAACTGCGGCTGGAAGATTTCGAGATTTTTAAGACTTATGCTATATAAGTTAACACAGCTGTAAATTATATAGCACGTCACAAAATTAGTCATACATTTTTTTTAATAACATTTTTGCTCAGTAAAATAGTTGCATTTTGATTGATGGAAATCTTTGACATTCAATAATTTTAATCAAATTTCCAAACCTTCCTAGTCCGGTTCATTGCAATACATGAAATCATATTCACCACACAACATCTACCAGTTTCGAAGTGATTATGAAACAAAACACTGCTGCCAACTGAATTATGAGAATGGCTATTAAAGGGATATTATCTCTTGGCGATATTCCTCCAGGTTGTTGCGCTCATTTAAAAGTTTACAGCTGTGAACGAACTGTCATACAATAAAAATAGCAAACGTTGCCACTAGTCGCTCTATTTTGATTGCCGGCAAATACCACAAAATGCCCAATATGTAGTCTTAAATTCTTTTTATAAAAGCGTTGTCATTTAACATCATTATGACAAGATTAAATTATTAATTTCGCTCTCTTTAGTTAAACTCAAGTTATCTATTTTCCAAACTGTCAACACAGTTTGCCACTTTGATGCAGTTGTCATTTAAATTAACTGCTCTCATTACAGCGTAAATATGTATGTAATTCATTGACTACAGCCACTGCATACGAGCAAGTATGTTGAAAATATGAAATATCTACTTAAATTTCAATTAATATTAATTATTTTTATTGTCCATGGAAAAACCAGCCAGGCCAAACAGATGACATGTATGTCGATGGCCATTTTTTTATAACATGCAAATGCTTTTTCTTTTTCTCGCTCTCTTGTGATGAACTTAATGAGATGATATTTGACCAGCAAGCAAAATGGAAAATTAAAATATTTATATATACTTTAGCCAGTATTTGTTAAATCAATTTTTATGAAACTGAAAACTTTGTTATATTTGTTGCATAAAAATTAACTCAAATTAATGTTTTTAAAGTAGCAGCCTCCATTGAATAAACATAGAATTCTCGTATTCTATTTTTACTTGATAATTCGAGCGCAACGCACTGCTCTATATTTTAAGTTAAAAAAATCACATGTATCATGATTATTTTCTTAAAAATATAATTTTCAAATCTCTGATATTTTTAACATTTTATTTTAGTTTATTATGGATCAATACACACTCACAAATGCGAAATATTTGTAAAAATTTCATTATAAATTAATTCATTTTAATGAAATGAAGCCTGCCTGATTAAACTAAAGTAATTTCTCATGTCATCCGTCTCAAGTCACTTAAAGATTTTCGAATTTAAATTTTCAAAATTAAAATATTATTCTCAACAACCAAATTTAATAAGTAGTTTTGATCTATTATTTTTCATTGCTTATAAATAAAATTATATATTTAATTAGAAAAAAACCCATTTTATTTGCTATCATGATTAACATAATGAATTCATTTGAGTTCCAGACTACATTTGCTTTAATAAAATAACAAATATTTGTTCAGAAGTTTGCAATTTAATTAAAAACATTAAATAACTTTATTTTTCAAATACAACAGCCAGTCAAACTTCAACTACAATCGTTGTATTATGCATTGTATTTGTGAATGTAAAGGATGACAGCAAGCGCACACATGCAACACAAACGCACACACCAAACAAAACTTCACCACAAATTACCCGTTTTAACAATTGCCCACAAATAATAGACATAAAAAATATTTATAAACTTAGACATCTACCATACAATTAATATTCCCCACCTTCTGGTCCTTTTCGCCCCTTAAAAGGTTTGTCAAGATGAGACTGGGTATTGTAGAGGTTGGAACAATGACAAATAAATGGTTTGTGGACAAGACGAAAAATGTATAAATAAATGACACAATAAAGAAAACAACAAATGAAATTAACGTCAAGTTGTGGCATTTAAAATGGCTGCAAATAGTAAAGTTGCAGTTAAATGGCAAAACAAGAAGAAGAAGTAGTAGAAGAAGAATATAAAAAATAACAAAAACAATGTCCTGCAATAACCACCACACAAGGAAAAGTTCAACAACATAAATATTTAAAGAGCATTTTTCTTGGTCCTGTTACCAATACTTTGTTGTCATTGTTTTTAACTCAGCGTTTGTTTTTGTGAATAAAATATTGTTGACAGTTTCAAGAAAATAACAAGTTAAACTAATATTTTTATATTTTCTATTAATTATATTTAATTGAACAGCTTGTGTATCGAGCAAGTGATTCGTATTAATATAAAAACATCAATTATATGTTAGAGTATGCGTGTTCTATACGAGTATTTGAAAACATTAAGTGAAAGAACAAGAGTTCAACAAACAAAAAATGCAAGAAAAATTTAATTTTCAAATTCAAAAAATTAAAAAAAATATATTGCAGTTGACAAGAAAAAATTTCAATGAAAATATTACATTTTTTCATAAGCAATTGCTGATATAATTTATATAATGCAATTACGGGGTCTGCTCAAAGCATGAGGTAAACTTTTTTTGCCAAAAATAAAATCACAATCAACAGTCTCTATTTTCTTCCCTTCAAAACAGTCCAACAATCCCCGAAGCAGTTCCGTGTGCACATTTTTTAGTATATTTTTAAGGACCAACAGCGTTCTTTCAAGGGTCTCTCAAATGTCATAAACATATACCCATAAATCGTCATCACCTCTTAAGCACATCTGGGTAGTCGTTGACGTCATTCAACAATTCCTGTTGTCATTCTCATGTCACAATTTCTAAGCACTTCAGTCAGAATGGAACTTCGCTGCTTCTTTCTGACTCAAGGTCACAGCCATTTCCCAATACTTTTGACCACTTCATTGAATTTTTGAAACAAAATTTTATGCAAGTTCTTGACTCCATTTTTTCGCTCTCAAACATTAAAAAAAAAACTATATCTGAATATACGGCATTCACCTAAATTTTTGAACACACCTCGCATTTCAGAATTTGAAATCTCAATTAATAAGTTACCACAATTATTTATTAAGAAATTTTACCAAAAAATATATCACAATTTTTTTATTATTATTATGGTTTGTGAATTCGCCTAAATTTTTGAACACATCTCGCATGCAATAATTTTTGAACAATTTCAATTAATAATTTACCACAAATAAATGTTACGAAGTTCCCCTAAAGTATTTAACCATTTTTTTTCGTGGTCTGTGAGTTCACCTAAATTTTTGAACACACCTCGCATTCAAAAATTATATACTTCAATTAATACTTTACCACAATTATATGTTAAGAAATTTTACCAAAAAATATATCAGAATTTTTTTTATTAGATACTATTATGGTAAGTGAGTTCACCCAAATTTTTGAACACACCCCGCATGGAATAGTTTATAATTTCAATTAATAATTTACCACAATTAAATGTTATGAAATTTCCCTAAAATATTTCACAATTGTGTTTATGATTATTAAGATCTGTGAATTCACCTAAATTTTTGAACACACCTCGCATACAACAATTCAATATTTCAATTACTACTTTACCACAATTATATGTTACGAAATTTTCCTTGAAGATTTCTGAATTTTTTTTTTATTATTATGGTCTGTGAATTCACCTAAATTTTTGAGCACACCTCGCAATGCAATAATTTATAATTTCAATTATTGCTTTACCACAACTAAATGTTACGAAATTTCCCTAAAATATTTCACAATTTTTTATTATTATCCCAAATGAAATATTTGTTTGAAAATGTGTTCTATTAATTAAAGCGGGTGTGAAGAACATTTTTATTAAATTTGAAATTTTGTTAGATTAATTACTTAATTCAACCACAAGATGAGAAACTGTTATGTAATTTGCCAGAAAACGCATGCATGAGTGTATTTGATATAAGAATTTGATATACAATTTTATTATTATTAATTTCCCTTTTTTTTGCGGCACATGGAGTATAAACACACAAACACACAAACATATTCACCAAATGTTATGCTAATTGACGTTTCTGACAGCTGCCTTTTATACTGTCAAATATTTTAAAGCTAAACTTTCAACACAAGAAGGAAATTACTCATACGAGCAACTAAGAAATTGAATGAACGAACACATACGGGCACAACGCACACACACACACACACATACTATAACTGACAGACTTATTGGATATGCCAGTGTTTATCTGTACGATATTCCTTTTCATTCACTACTTAAGTCAAAACAAAGCAAAGAAACACATTTTATTTTTCACTTATGAAATAAAAATTTAATTTCATATTTTGTTTATAATAATTTCTCTCTTAGACGATGATTACTGGCAGCGCACAGTGGCATGAAATAAAAAAAAAGTGAAAGTGAAAATCGGAAATGTTTTGAAAAACTTAATTGATTTTAATGAAATCAGCTATTGTGTTTGAAAGCAGTCAGTTTGTTAATCCAAAGAGCAATTCAACGATTACAACTTAAGAGCGTTACTGACTTCCGAAAAGGGTAAAAAGGTACCAAAAAAAGGGTTAAATTGTTATCTCTGTACCTCGGAAACTGCGTTACATAAATAGAACCGAAATTGCAAAACCATACGAGAGATACTGATACATAAGCCGAAATATATTTTTGAATTTTTTTCGATTCATGTACTTCAGGGCTTAAAAAGGGATTAAATCCGAACGTTGGTACCTTTTTGTACAGCATATATCCTGCAAACTATTGAACACAAAGGAAACACCATATTTTGAACTTATTAAATTTCATAACTGTAAGGGTGAAATGTTACCCGTTTTTTGGTACTTTTTTGTTCATCACAAAGTACATGCATTTAAAAGTGACTCCGCACAGCTAAAATAATAAAATGTGTGTGTTTTTTAAAATAGAAAAATATAAAAGACGGGTAAATACAAGAAAAAATTTTTAAATTCGAGAAAATTTACAAAATTAAGTGACTGGGGTACTTAAAAAATTAATTTAGTATCTTGGAAAAAATGCTCAGCACAATGAATATTTTCCCAAAAAAAAAAAAGTACTCTTCGTTAAGAATATTTTCCGAAATATATAGTATCTGAAAAATGTATTAAAAAAATTTATTATATATATATATATATATATATATATATATATGTGTGTACTTTTTAGAAAAGTACTTATTATAGAAGGGCATATCAAAAAAGTTCATTTTATAAACGTGCCTTTAAGAAAGTACCTTGAAAAAAATTGCCTGCAAAAGAGTACTTTAAAAAAGTTTCTAAAATAAATAAATAAATAAATAAATAAATATATATATGTATATATATATATATATATATATATATATATATATATTTATATTTATTTTAGAAACTTTTCTAAACTACTTTTTTGCAGGTAGTTTTTTTCAAGGTACTTTCTTAAAGGCACGTTTATAAAACGAACTTTTTTGATAGGCACTTCTATAATAAGACTTTTCTAAAAAGTACTTTTTGAAAGGTACTTTTTCAAAGGTACGTTTTCAAAAGGTATATTTTTAAAAATGTTTTTCTTTTCTTAAATTACATTTTTGGAAGTTACTTTTCTGAAAAAGAACTTCTTTTTTAAATGAATTTTTTAATTTCAAAGTTATTTTTCTTAAAAGATATTTTTAAAGTAGGTAGTTTTTTTAAGGCAATTCTGAAAACGGTACTTTTTTAAGAGGTACTTTTTAATATGTATGTTCATAAGAGGTGCTCTTTAGAAGGTCCTTTTTTAGAAGGCACATTTCTTAAAAGCCACTTGTATAAAAGGTACTTTTAAAATAGATTTTTTTTAAAAGGTATTTCTTAAAAGGTACTTTCTTTCATGGGTGTTTCGGTGAAACGTTTTTTTTTTCAAAGGTTTTTTTAAAAATTCTTTTTTCAAAGACATTTTTTAAGGTACTCTTTTGCAGGTAATTTTTTTCAAGGTACTTTCTTAAAGGCACGTTTATTAAACGAACTTTTTTGATAGGCACTTCTAAAATAAGTACTTTTTTTAAAAGTACTTTTTACGAAGTACTTTTTAAGAAAATACTTTTTTAAAAAGTACTTTTTGAAAAATTTTTAACAAGTACTTTAACCTAAGTACTTTTAAAACAGATCTTTTTTTTAAAAGGTACTCCTTAAAAGGTACCTTCTTTCATAATTGTTTCGGTGAAACGTTCTTTTTTCAAATGTTTTTTAAAATTTCTTTTTTCAAAGACATTTTTTAAGGTACTCGTTTGCAGGTAATTCTTTTCGTTTATTAAACGAACTTTTTTGATAGGTACTTCTAAAATAAGTACTTTTTTTAAATGTACTTTTCAAGAAGTACTTGTTAAAAATTAAAAAAAAGTACTTTTTAAAAAAGTGTGCGTTTCGAATCGAAATATATAACCCCCAAGGTTTTTTCTAGAAAACCTTTATTCTTAAAATACAATTTTTAAAAAAGGTACTTTTAAAGAGCGTATTTTGACAAAAGTACTTGGAAAAGGTATTTTATTGGATTGGCTACAATGCGATTTTCAAGCATTTATTCACTTTGTTAAAGTATTTTTATGATTTTAAAATATTAATTAAAAAAAAATAACATAATTTCTATTTTAAAGCGCAACAAATATTTCCTATTTTTTTTATACAAACGAAAACAGCTGACGTACAGTTGCCGAAATAATTGTTATAAAAAGAGAAGACAACAAATACATGAATTTTTTAAGAAATTTAATTTATTGTGATTAAATTTGTTTGGACAAGGAGTATGTGAAAAACTGAATTTATTAAATCTGCAGTCTGACCGCAGAATCGGGGGTTTCGACTTTCAGTGTGAAAATTCTATAAAGAAGCGGTAATTGTATGCAGCGATTAAATAACGGCAAGCTAGCAATAAAACGCCTGTTTACGGAGACAAAATTTTATTAACTGTCGGAAACATTGACTTCATTACTCTGGTCCAGCGAGTGTCCGCATTGTGGTTGTTTTACTGTTTATGCGTACATATTCTTCTTTTTACTTTTATTAAAGTAAATTTATTGAGGCGATAATTTCTGATATTCCAAAATATCTTATTCATTATAGCCCTTCGCCAGCGCCTCAAATATTCCAAATAGTGTTTCCTTTTAAAACTCAACTGCTAAAATAAAGTTTATTTATATTATTTTTTGGCATCTGCTATTTAATTTAAAGCCAACAACAGCATTAAGCCATTTTAACAATATAATTCACGTACCAGGAAATTGAAAGCCTGGTCGGCTGTTCTTAAACAGAAATGCAAATTTCGTATGCATATTTAATCAGGATGGTCGTATAAAATAATATGGCCAATAAGTGTGTGTGTGTGTGTATGTGTGCGTGTACACACGCGAGGATGTCTTTTGGCATGCATATGTCACGTCAGTTGACCAGAGATAATTAAGAAGAGCAAATTCCTTCTCTTTACTTTTATAGAGAAAACAAAATGTCGGATGGAAAGTAAACAAAATTTTTGTTTGTATGGCTGCACATTTTTATGTAACTGGACCTGTACACTCACGCACACATACTTAAACATGCATGTCATTTTGTGAGCCGTAAATGTAAAATAACTAAAGAGACTTTTAAAATAAATTAATTTTCACCTTCTATTTGTTTTTGTTTTTATTTAATTTTTTTTTTCTTAATACATTTTTAAAAATGTTGTCCAAGAAATTGCAAATTCTGTGCGTGCGTTCACTTCCAGAAATTGTTTTCTTACTTTTTCCCAATTCTTTTATTATTACGGTTTTGCTTTTAAGGACTTACGTCTTAAATGCATGCACATGCATGCACACTCATTAGTACATACATAAGAAAATTACTGTGGTTATTTGTAAAAATATGTTTCCTGCTTGCTGGCCATTCCGTCTTTGCATTTAATATGTACACAAATGCCTGCACAATATTTCTTTTTTTCGTCCCTTGAAAACCCCGTTTGTCATGTGGTCATTTTATTTCCACTCTTATTTGTTGTTACAATTAACGGCAAAGAATTGGAAAAACGTAATGAAAACGTAATATTTTACACATTGACCATATTAAAATTGCATGCACGAGCAGGATCAGGCGTATTTGGTGGGCGGTTGCGAAAAATCAAAGATATAAAAAGCGTTCGTCGGCTTGACTGGTATGACGATATGATATTAACGCATTATTTACACATGGTGTTTCTTCTTTTTTTTTCGTTCAAGTGGATTCTTTTTCATTCAGTTTCATAACTTTTTTTTTTTTAATATCATATGACCTGATAACAGCTTTCCTTTAAGCCAACAGCATAAATTATTTTCAAACTTATTTTTTTCGTTTGTTTGAAAGCATTTTTTTAAATCAGTAATTCTTGTTAAAATATGCTTTTTTTTGTTATTGTTGTTGCGAACTTAAAGCGATTATAAAGTGTTTATTTCATTTATTTAATAAACCACAAAGTGTTATGGTGATGTTAATGATTTTTGTTACGGCTTTAAGGCCGTATTAATATTGTTGGCATCAGAAAGGAGAACTACAGTTTGGAGTGCGACAACATATTTTGAATGTTCTGTCCTCGAAAAAAATTTTCCTTTGCAAAAACATGACTTTTCATGACTTCAATTGAATATAAACAAGTGATTCCGTTTTTTTTAAATTAATGTGCGAGGTTTGTTCACAAAATACAATGAATAAAGTTAAGCATCAATCGAGCAATTGTTTTTTTACGTTAGAGATATCAAAATTTAAGAGAAATAGTAAAAGAAAAGTGTAGCGGTTTTTGAAAACCTCCAAACTGCTGAGTAAGTTAAATAATTTAATTGCTGGCGGCTTTCCGCTGTGCCTTAGAATATTTAAGGTGTCTTTCAAGATTAAGAATGTATTACTAATTAAATTAAATTTATTTTATAAAGCAATTTTATTTTTTTCGTTACAAAATAAAATTTTTAGACAAAAACGAAAAGCCAGTCTTGTCTTTAAACCGGTCAAAAAAAGTATTCAAAGACCTGCACAGATTTTGAGCTTTTGGAGCAATTCCTAATACTGTATAGAAAAATTATTTTAGCATTTATTTTTAAATTAACATTTTCCCCCCTTTTTCTTTGTTATTATTCGCAGGTATCACATTGGCCGCTGACGGTCCCAAATTGGAAATTTTTCCAATGCAAGAAGAACAAAGAAAACCAGTGGGTAAATCCTTAATATTAACCTGTCGACCCAACGTGCCTCAAGCCAGTCTAGTCACCGATTTACAATGGAAAGATAATTTCAATAATACAATATTGCCAAAACCGTAAGTAATTTTTCTGATCAGCATTTCCCCCCTACTGGAGAAAAATTGTAAATTATGTAAAAAGCTTTTAAGAAATGTCCTGTAAAAACTATCCTCTACACGTAAAAACTAAAACAAATATTTAATATTGAAAAGTAACTAAAACGATTATTATTATAAATTATTTGCTGAAATTTATATCGATTATAATAAACTTATTTGAACACGTTTAGAATTTTTTGATTAGGTGGCGAACTTATAAGCAGACAAAATGGGTAGAACCCTTTTTAAGCACAAACTCAGCGTGCATTTCAATGCGATTGATCAGAGATTTCAGCCCCACACCAGATACTTAACGAACTAGTTCCTAGTCTAACTTGAAGGAATTGAAATTAAAACAAAAAAAAGTATTTAATTTTTAATGAAATATTGTGAAAATCGTTCAACAGCTTCTTTTATGTACAAATCAGACATTTAAATTATGTGGCTTAGCTAAAGGGTTTGTGTCCAAACTACTAATGGAAGGGGCCAGAAGTTGCTTAACTATTTAAATTTTGATTTCAGTGCTTAGTTAAGCATTAAACACAATAACGACAGCAGACTGCAGACCACAACTTGTCAAAAATATACGAATGATTATTTTTGCTACTACACACAACACGGCTACTGGTTGTTGTCCCTGCTGTTTTTGTGGTTGCAGTCGAATTAAACTAGTTTCTATTTTAGTCAGCGACAATGAGTAGATGCAATGTTGCCGGTACAATATAACAAATTCAATTTTTGTAGACTTGAAAATATATTGTTTTCTTATACAAAAAGAAACAACAAATTATATTTCCAAGCTAATGAAATGATTTCTTGTCATATACTGTGGACTTTAAATATATTTTATTGGAATAACACTATTTAAAGGTGTTGAATATATGAAAGCGGCTACACTGGCGTTTGAAGAGAATTCTACTACAAACAACATCTCATGGTTATTTATTTGGTGCTGTCGTTTTAAAAATAATTAAGTAGCTGGCTACGAGACGACGATTGTAGCCAACGGCTTTTGTAGTCGATGTTCGTGAAGCCTGCTGTCGTTATTGTGTTTAATGTGGAATATTGAAATTATTAATATTAAAAATAAAATATTAGAATATCTAATTATCAGACTAGGAAGAGTCCACTGTACCACCTCATCAAAGCACCGTGTTTAATTCCTGTTTTATTGAGTCTTTCAGTGGATACAAAAAATAAGGCACCGATTGATTGAATTTTTAATATTTATCCGCAACATTATCAAGTACGAACTTTCCATCTCTGATCATCAGTTACTCTATCATATGACTGAGTTCCATACAGCTCGGAAATAAAGTTGTTCGTTGGGTATTTTATTATTACTATTTTTTTTTGTTTGTTTAGTTTTCAATTAAGCCTTATAAAACTTTAAGGCACATAAATGTTCTACAAAAGCGTCTAGCGTGCTTCAGAAGGTCGACTAAAATTCGAAGAGCATTTTTCAACAAATGGGCTAGAACTGTCATTAAATTATTACTCAAGATTTTAGTAAAAAATCTTCTCTAGCATTTAAAATATGTTATTAATTTTTTTTTTTTACAAAAATATTTCTAGGAATTTTTCCAAAGATGAAAAAAAAATTATTATTTCTAATAGGAAACAGGAAATTTTCAAAAGATAACTTCCAGCAGGCGGATATTTAAAGCATTTTGAACAAATGGGCTAGAACTGTCATTTAATTATTACTCAAGATTTTAGTAAAAACTCTTCTCTAGCATTTAAAATGTGTTAAAGATTTTTTTAATTTTTCCAAAGATGCAAAAAGATAAATATTTCGAATAGCAAATAAGTAATTAACCAGCGATAACTTCCAGCAGGCCGAAAATTACAAAAATTTTTAACAAATGGGCCAGAACTTTCAATGAATTATTACTCGAGCTTTTAGAAAAAAATTTTCTCTAGCATTTAAAATATTTTAATAAATGTTTTTTACAAAAACGTTTCAAAGAATTTTTCCAAAGATGCAAAAAAATACAGGTTTACAAAAAATAAATTCCAGCGGGCAGAAATTTATCACCCATTATTTTTGAATATTTTTCACTTAATGTAAAAACTTTGTGGAAAAAGTATGAGCTGTCGTTTCAATAGAAAGAAATTTCACAGTTTTGAAATAAATGCAAGTACGGACTTTCCATCTCTGATGACCAGTTACTCCGTCCGACATGTTGCCAAATCAATACAGTTGGGAAGCCTTTTTTGTAAATAAAATTAAATTTTTCTTTTGGTATTTTATAAAAATATATACAACTTTTTTATTTCAGCCTCAGTTTTTAATTAAGCCCGTCTTATATAATTCCTTTTAATCTTAAAATTAAGGGTTTAATAATTAATTTACATAAATTTTAATGCTTCTTAAATTTTTCTTTGATCTATTTTCTTCTCTTTTCTTATTTGCTTTTATATTGAAAATAAAAATGATTTTTTTTCCAAATTTATTGAATTTTTTTTTCTTATATTTCTTTATTTCAAACAAACAAACTAATTTCCTAGGCACAAAACTTATCAACCACTGTATGATTCCAAAGGACATAGACTAACTTATATGTAAGTAAAGGGAAGTTGAAAATAAGGAATTGTACTAAAATTTAGAGAACTTCCAAGACTTCCCTTTAGTTTAGTAAAAAAAAAACCAAATTAATATATTAATAAATGCTAACCAAATGTTTGCTTTTGGATTGAATTTAAAAATAAAAAAGAATTTTCATTAAAATGATTTCAAATAACACACAAAATTTTAACAAATTTCTTAAAATTGTTTTTCTTAAAGTTCTTATTAATATATTTAAAATAAACTTGCACGTACTAGAATTAGAACTGACCACATAAAAAAGATTATATTAAACTAGTGACAAACCAGTTTAGACCACATTAATTTCTTTCAAAGTTTTAAGGGCTCATTTTTGAGACGAAAAAATTCCTTGAAACAATTGTAAAACTTTGAGAAAATAAAAATCTCTTAATTATGAGTCCTTTGAGCTGCTTATTCTTTTGTTTCCTTTTCTTGAATTTTTATTTAATTTTTTTGATTTTGTTTATGTTGTTGTAATTTTGTGTGTCTGTGTGTCATAAGTCTGTACTTAAAATCATATAGAAATTTATACTATTCATTCGCTTCAAGTCCTACAGTCGAAACATACATCTATAATAGTGGTGTTGTAAGCAAACTAACACATGCATAAAAACATAATTTTTAGAAATTTGACACCCTTAGGGTCGTTTCAATAACATGTGCATTGGAAAATGGCTGCATCTTAAGGGATCATTAAAAAGCATTTAAGATAAGACTAAAAATTTAAATTCAACTCATAGTATTTAAATATGTTATACATTTCTTTGTGCTGATATTAAAACAAAATTAATAATATTTTTAAAAGTACTACAGTAAACCTACTTTCTAAGGTTGCAATTTTTAAAATAAAAAACATCTCAGCTTTTAAAAATCATATACAAAAAATCGTATATCAAAAATAAATGTCCCATATTCATAGTCACAGCTAAAGTATACTTTAGGAGTTTAAAAATAGATTTTAAGGTCTTACTGTCATATTCATGCAAATTTAAATAAGTTTGAAATCGATTTTATTAAAATTTTTTCGTAAAATAGATTCCAAGTATATTTTCATTGTTTCTGAATACGGAGGTTAAAGTTTATTTCAACGTATTTAAAGTGCGAGTAAAATATATTTTGTGGTCAATAAGGAGTCAATGATTTAATTGATAGTTTTGATTTCTTAACGACAAAACAATATGGAATATAGTCCCCTTTATTCCGTAACAAATCTTTCACGTCACTTCAAGGCAATATCAAAAATATGGCACTTATTTACTACTTGTGGACAGCAATTAACTTGTTTTGCTGGCGTGTGACTATTCTCTATGGCCTTGAGTTTAACAAGAGGCTGTTAGAAATAGTACAGGAGTGTCATATTGATAACATTGGCTTGACGTGACGTTGACAAATAGTTACAGAATAAGCCAGAATATTATTATTCTCAATTCAAAATTGTTCTTTATTTTATTATCATTTACTGGCTTTCATCCAGGGAGTTTACTCACCCGCACTTTTTCTTAGTGCAAAAAAATTTATATAATTATTTTTTTACTAAAAAAGCGTTATGAAGAAGTCAATAAAAGCTATTTTCTTTGCATGCTTTTTAAATATACGCAGCCAATTAATTGTTTTTATTAAGTAGTCGTAATAAATAATTTTGTGAAGCTTTACTTTGTCGTTTTTACGATTAACAAATTTGGCGTAGCGAGAAAGCAGTTCGAACAATTATTAAATGATATATCTGCACTTAAAAGCTGGCAGCATCATCGGTCCTTATTTCTTTCTAAATGAACAAGGAGCAACCGAATTTTAGTTTTCAAAAATTATTCATCAAAACATGAACGACATTTGGTTTCATCAAGACGGCGCAACTGGCTATACAGTAGGCTTAACTGTAGACTTATTGCAAAATTAATTCGGTAACAAGAACTGGTCCTGTTCACAGGATACATCAGTCGTGCGAATTAACGCCTCTGTATTACATTTAATGGGGTTATGTAAAACCATTGCTTTCTGCCCACAAACCAGCAACTCTTGAGGTTTCGAAAGCCAATATTCCAACCACCAAACGGGCATATATAGGGTGTTTTTTATAGAGCGATACAACTTTGTGTTGGCATCACTGCTTTATTTGACCACCCATTTAACAGCTGATAGTTGCTTTTTGTTTATTTTGCTTTGACATTTCATTATGGATCGACTTACACCAGAGCATCGCGTGCAAAATGTGGAAATTTTTTATCAAAATAATAGTTCTGTTCGTCAAACTTATCGTGCGCTTCGTTTATTTTCCGATGAAGCCCATTTTTGGTTGAATGGGTACGTAAATAAACAGAATTGTCGCATTTGGATTAAGGAGAATCCACGAGCTTTTCTAGAAACACCATTTCCATCCACAGAAAATTACTGTTTGGAGCGCTTTATGGGTTAGCAGACCCATATGTCATCTTCAAAAACTATGATGATCAGAATGTTACTGTTGGTGAAAATTGGTGTTCCAGATTGCGCCTTGTACGCGCCAGCCGTGGCTGCCACATGGCCGAAGTCATATTTTAACATTAATGTCATTAAATTTTTTATCCCATAAAGACCTTTTCATTGATATCAAAAATATATTACTATGGTTTACTATGATTAAAACTTCTATGACTCTATAAAAACACCCTTTAATTAAATTTATAGGAAAAATAGTGTAAAACGAAGGACTTATTGAATGGACCATGATCAAATATAGAACATAAACTTGTCTACCAGAATTTAATTTAAAAAGAAAGTTCATTATTTTTTAATAACATTTGCAAAAAAGTAATCAACATTTTTGAAATACATTGAATTTAGGGGTTCGTTTGTGCTTTACTACTCACACACATATTTAATAATAAGAAATTTCTTTTATGAGCTTAAAATACAATAACAAAATAAATTTATTTCTAAACGCTGTTTGAAGAATACATATTAGTACATCAGTGGGGGTTCTAGCTCACTTGGGGAGGAAGTTAGTTTTGCTTACAACCGAAAAGTTGGCTTGAAGTTATAGTAAATATTTTAAGGTTTGTAAAACTTTAAAGCATATAAATATTTCACAAAAGCATCTAGCGCGCTTCAAAAGGTCGGCTAAAGTTCGAAGAAAATTTTCGTTTTCAACAAGTGGGCTAGAACTGTCATTAAATTATTACTCGAGGTTTTAGTAAGAACTCTTCCTTAGCACTCAAAACATGTTAATCAAATATTTATACAAAAATATGTCTAGGAATTTATTTTATAAACTTATTCGACCTTATTTTCTTAGTCCCCTTTCACACACATCAAGTTTATTTCATCAAGTCTTTAGTTTATAGGAGAAAGGGGAGAAGAGAATGGAAAGAGGTACAAACCTGACTGTGCCATCAAGTTTAGTTGAACTTCACACATGAAGTTGGCTGTAGAATATCAAAAAGCATATAAAGTTTAAAGCAGAGACAATGAAACTTGATGAAACAAAATGTTCGTGTATGAAAGTAAATGCAGGTTCAAAAGAAAATTGAATAAAAACTGATCAAGAAAACCTGATGTGTGTAAAAGGGGACTTATTAATTTATTAGGTTTTCTAAAAGCAAACCGGAAATTTGCAGGAGATAACTTCCAGCAGACAGATATTAAATTGACTTTTAGCCCACATTATTTATCATTTAAGGCAAATACTTTGTGGTAAAAAATGTGAGCTGACGTTTGTTTCTATAGAAACAGTTTTAACAGTTTGAATCACGAGTGCTATTTGTATTTGAAAAAATTGCTAAGGCAAACCTTTTCCATAAATTACATTTTGTTGTTGTTTAAGCAATAAAATTGCTATAAACTCTGTAAAGAAAAGATAAAATCAGAAATACATTTCCAATTAATAAAATATTAATGAAATCGTTCCATATTACATATCTTCAAATAATGCTGTCCCAGCACACCTTCTTTAGGCTTTTATAGTTATTGTCATTTTGGGAATTGCCAGCAAGTTTTGCTACACTCAAAATAATTAAAAGCAGATGCATTTTAATGTCATCTATAAGTACCATATTTTAACAACTAATTACGATTATAGCCTACAATTAAAAATAATTTCTCTCTAGAGCATTATTAACATTCAAATGCATAATAATTAAACACACACAAGCATAAATTGCTACAAGGAATAGTTGAAATATCTACAGTGTTTGAGTTTAAAACAGAGTGGCTCTGTGAACACCATAAATCATGTGAAACCTAATATTTTTCTATAAACAAAATTATTTGAATATTTTATTTAAAAACAAACTCTATTTTTATATAATTTTTAGTGATTTTAATGAAACTAAATTTTATATGTTTTATCAATTTCAATCCATTTTTTCATTTATTGAATTATTAAACCCCAGAGTGAGCCAATATTATTTATATGATTTCCAGCTATTGTGTTTTAATGCCATCGCACTTTTTATTTTAGTCGATCAAATTTCATAGATTTTAATTGTTAAATTTTTTTGTTTCAATCATTGTTTTAGAAAAGCAGACAATTGAAAATTTATTTTAAATAATAAATATTAAAATGGTTTTAACCACAGCAGCACTAACAATAAATTGGAAAAAAGCTAAACAAATATTTTATTAAATAATTAAAAAACAATAAAGTTTTATATGGAATTTTGTGTTTAGAGACATGAATTGATTGGCTAAAGTGAATAAAAATTCACTTAATGAATACTAAAGAAAACTTAACGAAACTTTATGTTATTGCCCAAAAGTAGGAAAATAATATGTTTTACCTGAAATGTGTATGTCTTTGAAGAATAACTTAACATGATGGGTCCCAACGATTTAACGAAAATTTTTCTTGAAAGTCGTAATCACAAATTTTGTCTAATTTTTTACCAGCCACATACATTTTTCAATCTTAGCGAAATATTTTAACAATAAAATAAACTTAACGAAAAACTTTTAAAAACATTTGAAATATTAAACCCAGTGCATTTTAATATTTACATCATGTTACATGGATATAAGATAATATTAAGCAGCAGCCAAATAACATTGCAAAACTTAACGAAATTTTTTTCAGTACATAAAGAATTGCAGCGAAATTTTTTCTTTCAGTTCGATGGAATTAAGATATACTTTCCTAAAAAAAAGACACATTTAAAAACTTAACGAAACTATGTTTAGGGAATTAAGAGCTGCAGAGCCATTTCGGCCTTCATGTCTATCAAGTTAAAATTAAATGTAACTATCATATACAAAAAATACAATATTGCGAAACTTAACGAAACTATTTTTAAGGAATTAAAAGCTGTCGAGCTATTTTGGTCTTTAGTGCTGCTGATATGAGATTAATTTAAATATTATTTAAGGAAAAATACAACACCTCGAAACTTAACGAAACTGTTTTTAAGGAATTAAGAGCTGCAGAGACATCTTGGTCTTCATGACTGCCAAGTTGAGATTAAATGTAATTATTACTTAAGCAAATATACAACACTTCGAAACTTAACGAAACCATTTTTAGGGAATTAAAAGCCTCCGGCTATTTTGGTCAAATTGAGATTGAATTCAGTTATGTATGAGAAAATAGAATTAGAAAACTTAACGAAACTTTTTTAAGGAACCTGCCGACTTTTTCCTTCATTTCGAAAAATATTGGAAAGTTTTAATTATGTAACGCAACACTCTTTTAACAGAAACACTTTAATTGTGAAAACTTGCTGCCATTTAAATGGCTGTTTGCAAAACTAAACGAAAACAACGTATTTTGCTTTTCAATAAAATCATCACTAGTGATGAGTCCCATTCTCAATTGGCCGCCTCGTTCTTGTGATTTAACGCCGTTCTCTAGGGTTATTTGAAAGATCGGCCTTAAGAGAACAGACCACAAACAACTGACGATCTGAAAGGTAAAATTTGACGAGATAAGCGGCGATTTGTTGCGAAATGCGATTCAAAATTTTGTGAAAAGAGCGGACGTCTGCGACTCAGTTATTAATTTTCACATTTAGAATGTGTTCATGCCCAAAAACGATTTAATGCTATCGGGAAGAAATCTGCCGTATCCGAAACTCTCTTCACGGAACTATCAGATTATTGACACATAGACTAATTATTTTATTTATAATAGATATTTTGAATAGTTTTGTTTAAAAATTTTTACCTTTAAATAAATAACTTTCTACTACTATATTTGATTAATAAGCGAAGAAATATCTATAACTAATAGTTTTGCGTAAAAATAAAAACTATTTCCCACTGCTGTATTACGCCTGACTGGGCAAACAAGTAAGTGCTCATGTCGTGTCATGCAACTGACGCCGATTATCTTTGTGAGTGATTTAGGCGCCAACAAGCGTTGTATAAGTTTGCATAAGCAGCAGCATTCAACAACAACTTTTTTTAGAAGTATAACTTAAGGCTGCTAAATATGCAGTAACTCCACCTTCTTCTTAACTCAATGCATTAAAAATGATATTTCTAATACTAAAACTGCTTTTAATTCGTTATATTTTCGTTATCATGAAGCTGAAATGGCACTAAAACTGAAAGTTGTATTTTTATTTATTTTTCTTTAAATAATTATTTTTCCACGGCTTGTAACAAGCTATTGAATCAACTTATTTTCACCTGAGTTTTATGCACAATTTGTTCTAAGGCTGTACATAAAACTCTTACATTTAATTGAATTTATAATTTTATTACATAATAAAACTGGGTCAACCATTCTAATGTGGCAGCAAAGAAAACCAGCACAAAACCTAGCAAAAGCGAACAACAAAAACACGGCGTCAATTGACTTTATTGCCTTTGTTAACACTGCCTTAAAGTATGCTTTAAAACACATTAAAGCAAACACACAGATAATGAAATATATTGCAAAAAAAATAACTTAGGTGTTTTACACGTAGGCCTGCTCTCAGTTAAATGTTTAATTAGAGGAATACATATTTTAATCTTTACAGAGTAGAGATGGACAAATCGCGCGTGATTGACACGATAACAAATAATAGATACTATAGTCCTGTCAGTGTTGCCAGAAGTTTTTTTCTTTCCTCAGGAAAAAACGTTTTAATGTTTAGCAGCCATTAAAAGTCTAGTGATGAAAGTGGCTGGTTTTTAATATGTAAAAATAATAATAAGAGCAGGTTTTGATTTTCTTCCATTTGTAATATATTTACACTTTTTGGATTAACTACGATATTGCTTTCCACTTTACCCTTTCAATTAATTAATCAGGCGATTTTTTGTTCAATTTTAAGAACTGGTTTCAGAAAAATTTTGCCCTGTTACTAAAAAACATAAAATTGTAGTAGCAAAAATCCTATCAAAATTCACAACAACAACAAAAATATTCGGCTCATTTCATAAAATTATGTATACAAAAATTCTTCTGATTATTTTATATCTAAATGATTAACAAAATTAATTATATATGGATGCTATTTTTGATATGAAATTATCTATCAATTTGAATGCAGCCTGTGTGACATCTGTCAATTCAAGTGAGCTTCGACAAGCAGTTTGTGTTGTAAATTTTAAGCCAAAAACAAGGTTAGAGAGAAATTGATTAGAAATTGTTATTAAGAGAGAGTGACAGTGTGTGAGAGGGAATGATAGTGTGTGAAAGAGGGAGTGTGTATGTGACATAGAGAGAGAGAGAGAGAGAGAGAGAGATCTCAGTAATTGCATCATGCTGTATTTTTGTACATCTGCTTCAGTTGAATCAGGACGGAGCACGCTCGAGCATGCACGAAGACATCCTAGGTTAGGTCGAAAAGAGGGGCATGAGTTATCCCAATCCGCTCAGAATTACACTTAGGCCTCTTAGGCCTGTTGTGCGCTCTATTGTAAGGAGTTCCCATTCTACCATAGGGAGCATCCATTAATGCCGTGAAAACCTTTGAATATGGTTACGTTATGAACCTAGTTTCGTCAATGTATCTTCTTAAGTCCCTCCAATTAGAGGGAACCCCTAAGAAATTCCATCTCCTGTATAATCTCCTGATTAAATATTTGTCTTCTGACTTGGCTAAAAGCTGGACAGTAGCACAAGTAGTGCTCCACTGTTTCGTCCCTTTCCTGGCAGGCCCTGCATATTATATCGTTAACGATACCCATTCGTGCCAGGTGATATCTTAACTCTATATGTCCTGTTACCAAATAAACCAGTCTTTGTAGCTACTCAATGTTAGGATCTCTTTTGTCCTGTTACCATCTGCGTCCCCCCATAGGATTCTAGTCAGCGCTGCCAATGTCTTGTATGCAATTATATGGCCCATTGCTTCAGTTCGTTCTTAAGAACCTGAAATGGCTTTGGATTGTCTAGTGTGATGTTTGCCATTAATGCTCCCATCCTTGCTAGCCTATCTGCCTCAGTATTTCCAGGTATTCCTTGATGTCCTGGAATCCATATTATCTCTATGCTTCTACAGTGCATGTATGAGTTAATCTCATCCTTACATTTTAGTACACACCGATATTGAAACGCATGATTTCTTAGCGCCTCGATAACTCTCTTACTATAAGTGAATATACGAACACGTAATTTTTTATCGATTTCCTTTAGCCATTTTATCCCCTCCACAATGGGGATGATCTCATTTTGAAATACCGTGTTATGATCCGGCAGGCGGAAGTATTTGCGAAAGTTACGACCCATGTCATAGAAACCTCCCCCGATTGGTCGCCAATTTTCGACCCGTCCGTGTACAGGTCGGTCATGGGGTTCGCTGTACTTGCTTCCTCCCATCCCATACCTTCCGATATTATGGTGGCGCAGTGTGATTGTACATATCTAATAGGAATTCTACAGCACGTAACTGTGCGAGCATTATGCAAGGTTAGGACGTGTATTACACTCTGGTGTTTGGTTATGTATTCTCTCGTCAGCCACTCACCCATCACCATCAATCATGTAGCAGCTAGAGCTGCTTCGTATTTAACCTGTATATCAATAGACAGTATTGATAGAATATTTTGCGTCACAGATGCCGATACATCTCATCTTTGTATTCTTTGAAGATGTTTGATATTAAGCTTCTTTTCCAGCGACGTCCACCATACTAACGAGGCGTACGTCACAATTGGTCTTACCACACTCGTATAGAGCCAGTATGCCATCTATGGGCTCATTCCCCATTTGGACCCGATTGCCCTTCTACAATAGGTCCCGACTCTTTGGGTACATCTTAAACCTGAATGTAACTGGAAATAAAATTTTAAAATCTCTGAGGACAATTTGAGTGCTTCATTAGCTTCATAGTACATGAGCTGAAGTTTATATAATGAATATTTCTTTGCAATGAAATTCTAACGCGGCTGAGCACCAAATATGTTGATGAGAAATAAGTTTATATAATATTATTAATTTTTTACCTTAAAATTTTACGAAATTAAGCATACAAACAAAATGAGGTATTTCTCGAATATATATATATTTTGCCTGCAACAAAAATATTTGAATATTTTACTGTCCCTATCTTAAAACAGCCTCAAGTAATACTCCTGTAATTCCAAGGACATTTACGTACATATTTCTTTTTAATGGCAGCAGTTATTTCAAATGCTCTTTTTTATTCCAGGTATTTGTAGAAAAACAACAATTATTTACGAACAGAATTTAATTGTGCTTTAAAATCTACTTAATTTCAAATCTACTTATCACATATTTTAATTGCAAATGCAATAAGCTTTTAGATTTTATCTCTTAAATAATTTATATCATTTTGTTTAATATATTGAGGCATTAAATTCTGTCCATTAGTTGAGGTTAAATTTTCGCTTTTCACCTTAAGGAGTGCTTGCTTCTCTGTTAGTAAAATCAATTTTGTACAGTTGTAATTAATTTTGAATAATTAAAAAAAAAAAATAATAATACAATTGAAATGTAATTTAATCGAAAAGGTAATTATGTTTGTTGCTAATCTTTAGGCGATTACTCAAACCAAATCTGTAACATGAAAAATAAAGGCCGAATGAAATTACAAGAACAAAGAAAATTAGCACAACACTAAGAACTGATTGTATTACAAGCATTTTGATTTGTTTAATACAATTAAAACAAGATTTTGGAGAGAAGATTATTTGATCAATATTAACTATGGAAATTTACAAGAGGTAAATGGCCAGTAATTAATGTTTGTTCGAGATACGCAAAATTTACACAGCAAAATAAGTCTATTAAATAGTTTACGCAACAAAACAAAAACCTATCGAATAACAAATTTAATATATATAATAAAATATTTCTTAAAGTTTCATTACAAAAAAAACCTAAATGAGTGTTATTTGTAAAATACCCCTAAAGGAACTATTTCTACTAAGCCAGCGCATATAATAAAATAAAATATGCGAGAAATAAAATCCATGTTAAATACTGGGGATTTATACACAAAAACCTGCTCATTAAAACAACAATAAAAACCGTGCATAAAAATCATTATTTTATTTCGACATTCACGTTTTTATTTTAACCCCCCTTAACTTAACTTAGAGCTAAGAAAACGTTACAGGCGCCTAAAAGTATGCAACTGTTCGTCATAAATATTTAAAAAAACTTAGAAGTAAATTCAGGCTTAAGAAACTTTGAATAAAACCAAAAAATTGTGTGGAACACTCTGAAAAATTAAACAAAAATGTTAAGAATCTTTTAAAAGGGACTTCCGAATTTCTATATATAATAATACCCACTTTGTTGAAACCACATCTGTCAAATTATAACTCAACAATGAGGCCTATTTTCGCAGGAATGGGACAGTTAAAATGCGAATTTATCTCCTTCCAACAGACTTAAGAAAGATTATTATTTAAATGATAAACCATAAGACTGAGCTTGTGAATTGAGCAACTTTTTTTTAGTTTCAAATAATCTTCTATATAAAAACGCTGTACATAAGAATTGTTGTAGTACACTTTTCACTTTTTCATCGTCCTCCAAAATTAATGAAACGTATATGATTTGAAAGGCATTTTTGTGTAGATATGCACAACATAAATATATTTTTAAATTATTAACAAAAAATATATAAAAAAGTGGCTTAAATATACTGTAGGAAAAAATAACAGCAAAACAGTTTATCTATGGTTTCTCTCTTATATATAAAAACTGAGAATATTTTTATTTGTTATTTCTACCAAAATGAGAATAAGTACTTCTGTCTAATCTCTTTAAATTTCTTTGCGTGTAAATTAAAATGATATATAAAAAGGATTTGCTATTTTTCTTAAAGTTCAGTTCCCTTAATTTGAATGAAATTCATTAAATATAAATATCTTAATAATATATATTAATATAATAATAATAAATTCAATTTGCACAGTTTATTTGGGAAACTGATAAATGCTTATTGTTTTAGCTTTTCTCAAAGTGTATTTAATATAATTTTTTTTTATAGATTAACTTTTGTTAACACAACGTATAAGTTTGGAAATCTTGTTAGAAAATATTTTATTCAAAATGATTATGTAAAATATTTCACACTCAGGATGTTTTTTTTTTGTTATTCATGGGAAGAGAAAAAAGTTCAACCTGTCGTGTTTTACAATTTTTAAGCTTTTAATCTTGTTATAGATCACTCGGAACTGTTGTTACTTTATTCTCTACACATCAGGAAATAAAATTCAACAGCTTAAAATTTGCAATAAGCAAATTAAATATATATATATATATATATATATATATATATATAATTTGTTTAACAAAAAATTTCAGTTGGTTTTTTTTTTTATTAAGGGTATTATTGATTTGAAATATATTTTCTGTTTGCTGGGGGAAAAAATTAGATACATGCCATGCCGCTTTTTACAACCAGCACGAGAAAAAAAACTCCAACAAAAATTTCCTTTTTAATTAAAAAAATTAACCTGAAAAAATTATATAATTTTCCGCTGCAAGTGTGAAACAAAATAATGTGTTTTCTGAAAAAAAATTGCTAATTTTTTTCCGCCCTCTACAGTTTGATGCGAGAGGTTTTTGCTGCTCAAATTCGTTTTAATTCTCTTTTGAAGCTGCCTGAATGTTTACAACAGAATTTCATTTTCATTTGACAGCTTGTTTAAAAGATATTTATTTATTTAAAAGAAATATTGATGCAACAAAGACGGTTTCTTTTGTAATTTTTAGGAGTTGTCCAAATAATAATAATAAACGAAATTGCCGAGTGCAATCAGCTCCACTGGAAAAATGAGCAAAAGCTTTCTCGTATGAACCTGGACTTTTATTCGGGACCTTGAAAAATATCAATTATTTTCCACAAATACTTTTAAGAAGATAAAATATTTACACGATTCAATTAAAAAAAACCCCCCCCATTCACATCAATAACAGGGGCTTAATTACCCCACTCGATATCGATCGAAATATCAATACAATTCTTATAAAAATTTTGATAGATATCGAGTGCCGTAATTTGCCGCCAGTGTAATTTTCCGTTTGTCGCTTTCCCAAACAAAAAGAAATTCTAAAGTGAATAAAATGTTTGTTCTCACAAAATAAAAACATAAAAGCACAAAACCAAACAAGTTCTAACAACAAATTGCCTTTCAGCGCCCTAAAATATGCTTTTAAAATGTAAAAGAAAAAATTGTACCCACGTAAGACTACAATTTCCCCCCCAAAAAAGGCAAGAAAAATTAAGTCTATTTGTTGCTAAATTCAATTTATAAAATTTGCTTTCTAAAAGCTTTAAGTCACTCCTTTAGCATATTCGACAGCCTGGAAATATGCTGCCTTTTACTAAGAAATATCTGAATCACTTATTTCTAATGCAGACATATTTGTTAAGTTTATTTTTTTTCTTCTTTTCATATGTAAAAAGCCAAAACGGACAACAGCAATACAAAACTAAAAATAATTTTCGCCAAAGTTTAAAATTTCTTTTATGGCAATAAAAAGCTTTTACAGTTACCAGCACAAAACTATGCTGCACTTGGCCTGCTGTTGCATACATTTACATTCAAGGCAGAAGGATATAAAACATTTTGATTTGTAAAGAATTGTAAACATTTAGAAAGTGAACTGGTATTTAATTAAAATCAGCATACAGAAAAAAATTTTTATAGGAAATAATATGGATACTTTCTATTATAAAAAGTTATGCAAACAAATAAGAAGGTCTCCAACTTTCATCTTTCGTTTTAATAGAAATGATTTTCGGATTTCATGTGGTATAATTAGAGTTTCCAATTATGCCGGACTTTATCAATTCCCGGGAACCGGGTAATGTAATATTTGTTTTATTTCTTTTTGAAATGCCCTTTGAAAATTTCCCGATATTTGCTAAAGAAAATAATTCCCAGAAATTCTGACAATACTATTTCTTGCGCAGAAACTCTAACCTATAAATAACAAAATTAACCTAAAAGTATGCAATACTTTTCAAGTATTTTATGTTTACACAACGCAGGAGCGTCACAGACAGCAGAGGGGTATGAAATTTTAAATATTTTAGTTTATAAAAATATATCACATTTTTCAAATTCCTATTTAATTTATTAAAATAGAGAAACATGAAATAAATCACGAGATATTTATAAGTCCAGTAGCAGATTATAATTGAAAATTATTGCCGCGAAAACGGACAAAATTATCCATATTGTGTGATATTAAAAAATCATAAATCAAATACATTTCGAACTCATTTTAAGCTAGAAAACAAGTTTGACTCAAAAAATCAAATATACGTGATAATTGCATAATTAAAAAGTAATTTATAATTAATAGATTTGTTTGAGTTTTGAGGTTTTTTCATATAAATATTAAATATTCAATATATCGAGGGTTAGCGAAATATCGCATATTAAATATTAATATAAAAGAACCTCAAAACTCAAACAAATCTATTAATTATTAAAAGAAAAAGGGTTAAAAAATTAGACACAAGAATCATAAAAAGTAATTGTGTAATTAAAAAGTAATTGCATATTTCAAAAGTAATTGCATAATTAAAAAAGTAATTGCATAATTAAATAATAACTGCATAATTAAATAGTAATTGAAAAGTTATATAATAATTGCATAGTTAAAAAGTAATTGCATAATTAAGGAATAATTCAATAGTTAAATAAAAATAATAATTTCATGATTATATAATAATTGCACAATTAAAAAGGAATAGCATATGTAATTAAATTATAATTGCATAATTAATGAATAATTGCGTAGTTAAAGAATAATTGCATAATTAAAAAGTAACTGCGTAACTAAACAACAATTGCATAATTAAAAAGTAATTGCATAATTAAAGAATAATTCAATAGTGAAATAAAAATAATAATTTCATGATTATATAATAATTGCACAATTAAAAAGGAATAGCATATGTAATTAAATTATAATTAATGAATAATTGCGTAGTTAAAGAATAATTGCATAATTAAAAAGTAATTGCATAATTAAAGAGTAATTAAATAGTTAAATGAAAATAATAATTTCATATTAAAAAAGGAATAGCATATGTAATTAAATTCTAATTGCATCATTAATGAATAATTGCGTAATTAAATAATTTTCAGACTAACAGTCACATATAAAATTATTATTTTTGAAACCCGGCAACTTTTTTAGTCACCCAAATAAAAAATGAAATTTTGACAATTAAAATCGATTACGAAACCATTTGAAACTATTGAAATAACTGCATCCGAATAATTGAATGCATCTGTAACAAGTATATAAAAGCTATTTCCGCTATTATGAAAGACGTCATGTTAACTCGACAGTAAAAATATAGTAATTTGTTCACACGTTGTCGACAGCGATTGACCACTGTCAAATTTGCCTGGTATTCTCTAAAGCGTATATATAATATTGATAAATCAATTACTGTCGACAGAGAGAAGATAAGTGATAATACCCCATATTATGAATGACGACATCGATGTCAAGGTAATACGACATCAAAAATTGCAACTTGTCATCTAACTGTCAACAGTAATTAATTATTATTAATAATCTTTTAGTGCTCTCTAAGGCGTATAATATTAATAGAATATGTTATCAGGAGTCAATTTCTGTCGACAAAGACTAGACAAGTGACATTCTTCTGCTGTGGTGTTGATGTGACGTGGATGTCGTCATTGATAATACGGGTAAATGGCTCGCTGTCGACCTGAAGTGACAACGATGCTGTCATTCACATAACACTTTTAACACAACTGTCGTGATAAAAGAATTGTAAAACTGGTAAAAACTATAAATAATTTTTGTTAATCTTAAACAATTTTACTTGCTTTTCATGAAACCTTTTAACACAAACATTAAAAGAATTCCAGCTTCCATCAGCATCGTATTAAATCTCAGTCAGTGCTCATTGAGCTCGCTAAAAGCCTAACAGCATTCTAAACATAATATTCAAACTCATTAACAAAATCTCTTAGAAGTCATGGTCGCTTAAATAACTGCTTTAACGTGTACACGAGAGTAATGTCACATGCATAACAATTAAATTTTTAGCCATATAAGTTATTGTGTGTTGTTTGTACGCCTTAAAGTATACTACAGAAAATAATACTTGTGCACAATTTAGTTAAAGCATCAGCATACCTGCAACTAGTTTTATTATAATTAATCTTTAGGTTTTCGTTCATAATATTCTCTTAGTATTTTCATTGGTTTGAATTACTAACATGGAAATTTACAAAAAAGAAAATATTTTTTAATAAAAAAAAAAAGAGATGGAATTTGAAATATTAATTAATTTTCTATTTCTTTTCTTCTATTTCTGTTCCTTATTTCCCGACAATGTGCAATTGAAAATGTTGTATAGAAATGGTCGCAATCAGCCGCCCATGTACACAGAAACTTTACCCGGTGAAAGTTTGGCGCTTATGATAACCTCGTTGAGTGTGGAAATGGAGGGCAGGTACTATTGCACAGCATCCTATGCCAGCACAGAGCTGCTGGAGACTAGTGTGAAGATTAAAACTTATGGTGAGTAGATGTAGATTTTTTTTTTTTTATTTTCTTTTAAGAATATGAATATGAAAATAAGTTGTATTGAGGTTAAGCAAAATGTTCGCTTGTATTAATTGCTTTTTCTTCTTTTTGGTTAAAGCATATTTTTAGGTGCTAATAAGTTTTCGGTATGATCTTCCAAGAAAACCAGTGACTTTTTTCTGTACGTTGCGAAAAGTTTTCATATTGAAAAGCATTAATATTAAATATTAAAGGAAGTTTTTAAAAGTTACAAAAATAATATATTCTCGTTTTACAATATGAATAATTTTTTTTTTGTCGAAGCTACAAGTTTTCACATGAAACGGAAAACCCAGCCACTGGTTTCTGTCACATAAATTGTTTTCTTTTTAATCTTAAACTGTTTTTTTAAATGGAGATTTTCTTAAGAAAAACATAACAGAACTGGTTTCTTTTTTTTTTTTGGTTTTCTTTTAAATGCAAAGAAACGCCTGAAATGATTCAACAAAAATTGTTCAATTATAAAATTTTAATTCAGTACAAATTAAAAACAGCTTTTAAATAATAATCTATCACGTTTGGCTTATTTGCCTGAAGATAAATTCATAAAGATTGCAAAATTAATGCATGAAAAGAAGTCCACACTCAAAAACATATTCAGCCTAATTATGTTGGCGTTTTACGCAGTTAATATGTTACAACAACAACTGTAATCAGGGTGATTTTTGTCAAAACCCCTAAAAGCTAAATTTTTCTCAGGTCATATACACAAAACCTGCTCATTAAAGTAACAATAAAAACCATGTATAAAATCAATATTTTACTTTGACATTTAGGTTTTTTTTTCTACCCCCCTAAACTTAGAGCTAGAAAAACCTTACAGCGCCTAAAAGTATGCAACTGTTTATCATAAATATTTACAAAACTTAAAAGCCAATGGAGGTATAAAAAGCTTTTAATAAAATAAAAAAAAAACTGGTAGAACGCTCTGAAAAATTTAAAAAAAAATATATATATATATATATATATATATATATTATATATATATATATATATATATATATATATATATTAAAGAATCTTCAAACAGGAACTTCCGAATTTCTATATATAATAATGCCCACTTTGTTGAAACCTATTTGCCTATTTCCGCAGGAATGGGACACTTAAAAATAGGAATTGAACTCCTTACAAGAGCGTGAAGAGAGATTGTCATTTTCACGATAAACCTTAAGACTGAGCTTGTGAATTGAGCAACTTTTTTTTAGTTTCAAATAATCTTCTATATAAATACGCTGTACATAAGAATTGTTATAGTACACTTTACACTTTTTTATCGTCCTCCGAAATTGAGGGAACGTATATGCTTTGAAAGGTCTTTTTGTGTAGATATGCACAATATAAATGTATTTTTAAATTATTGGCAAAAAATATTAAAAAAGAGTGGCTTAAAGTTAATGTAAAAAACAAGAGCGCAACAGTTTCTCTATGGGTTTTCCTTAATACTTAAAAACACCCAGAAATTGGTATTCAGACTGATTATTTTAAAAGCCTCCAAAAACTAATTTTTTTTCTCAGGCCTTACCGCAGAGTTTTGTGCCTTAAAAAGTATTTTTAATCCCCAAAATCGGTTCTTTAAAAAATTAAAAACTCCCAATTTACTTGTAACAATAAAGAGTTTGTTTTTTAACGCGAAATTGATGGTTATTTTTCTACCAACTTTATTTAATTAAAAAGCGAAATTCAAGCATACTTTTAGGAACTCTAAATAAACATTCTTGCAAAAGATATGCTTTTTAATCCAGAAATTTGAGTGAACATTACGTGACAACATTTTACAAAAACAGCAACAAAATTCCATGACTTGGTGTCACTGCGTAATATATCCATCTATTTTTGTAGCATTTTTTTAACACAAAAATATTTTTACGCATTTTTACCAAAGACAAGTAGCCTATATTTAGGTGTTTAAGACATCAATCGGTATTTTAACTTTGTCAAACAATCCCTACAATCACAATGTCATCTAAATTGTGACACTTTCTTTAATTTTAATTTCTGCAACTCACAACAATTGGTAGCCAGCGGAAACCAAACCAGACACTTGCCTCGTGATAAATTCTCCTCTCTCCAGTTAAAACTTAATTCCTTTGCAAGTATGATCGGCCAAATACTCAAAATACAACCACTTTAATTTCCCAACTAAAATAAGTCACACAAGTTATGGATTCTGAAATTTAACAAAAATAATAAAAGCCAATTCCTTTTGTTTGTTGCACAAGAAATTTCAAAAGGACATTAACTAACTCGTGTACTCTTTAAAGCGGTAAATGGGTTTCCTGATATACAAAGATTGTGTTGTTACATTTGAGCCAATTTTACAACTTTATGTAACTATTTTATTTTAAGAATTTGAAAAGGGTTATTTATTTTATGCACATATAGACCGAAATACCTTTCAAATCGTGTATGTCTTATCAATATTTTTGGTCGATACGATATTTAAATGTGGACCACAAAAATATGTGTGCAGCGTTTACATATAAAATATTACATACACTTTGTTATTTTAAATGTCTTTTAATAAATCCAATTAATGCACGAACTTATATGTTTTAAGTTTGCGAGGTCTGTTAAAATAATTTTAATTATTAATTTCTATTTTGTGCCCTTCAAAGTAGCGCGCCTCACTGATAATGCAATCGCCGCAGACTTGTTTCTAATTCTCGGATAAATTTTTATATGAACATTTTATAATGTCCTAGAGCTCTCTCAGAGATTTGCTTTTTCTGGTCGATCATCGCAAAACACCATCCTCTCAAGGGTTTCCCCCCTCCCCCCTCTCTCTCTCTCTTTAATCTTAGGTACTGAAAAAATCGTAAGTAAGCAAATCCGCTGTATGCAGTGGCTGAGATACAATTTTGTTTTAAGTAAATAAATTCCAGTATTTCTTTTTATAATCGTCAAAAATTTTGCTGCCACACGCTTTCCGAAATAATTGCATCATATGAGCTTACCGATAAGCCGATATTCCCATCAACTTCTCCAACAGTGATTCAATGACTCTCAATAAAAGCTTTATTTACTTCTTCAACATGCATGATCAAGCATGTCTTCTCAACGTACCTTTACAAACGCGTAATAACTGCAAAAATATTCTAACCTCAAAATACAATCACCGTCCGCCACTATTAACATTTCCAGCGCTTTTAATAATTGTATTTTTTGCATAACATTTTATGCAAATTCTGTAATCGTTTTTTTTACTGCATACTTTTAGTCGTTACTTCGTTTTATAGACATGAATGCCTGTTTTAATTTTTTTATGAATAACAAATTCCGTCTATTCCTTAAAAGCCTTTCAATTTATCTATTGAAATTATTTGAAACAGAATTCCTGCAAACTGCAGTTATCATTTAATAGTAAAACCATCATAATCTTTTGCTTTATATTTATAAATGAAAACGTGTTTCATGGTAAACATCAAACAACAAGAATAATTCTTTATCCTCTTCAGAAAAATGTTGTTGTACAAGAAAATAAAATAGCTCAGGACATACTCGAGTTCTTAGAATTTTTGTAGCAGGAAAAACATTCAGAAACTATCACGCCTTTTTTTGTTAAGCACTAAACTAACCCAAATTCCAAAGATATTAAAACTAAAGCACTTGAAAGTAGGCTTCAGTTGTTGTTTGTTTGTTTTTTTTTTTTTTTTTCTATAAAAGCAAACAAAAAGACATTTCATATAATCATGCACTCACTATTAATTTGGAAAAAATAAAGACGCTTAATGTTTGTTTATTTCAATTTGAAATAAACAAAGTTAAATAGTTAAAGAAATAGTTAAAGAATTAAATCTCCTAAAAGTAGGCAATACTTTTTATGAACGACGCAAGCAAAGGCAATTTTATATTTATTAATCAATCAATTTTATATGAATTAATTTTAACGCACACAAACAATGTGTTTAGTTTTTTCTCGAACAGACGATTCTGTCTCCGGTTTCAGCTGTTTATCGTGATCAGTTTGTTTTTTGTGAGAAGCCGGTATTAAACCTGCGAAGCGAAAAACACCATCGGTAATCAGGCTAATTATTTTAAAACCCATTTAAAACTACTTTTTTTCTCAGGTCTTATCACAGAGTTTGATTCTTTTGAAAAAAAAACTTCTTATTTCCTTAAATTGATGTCTTAAAAAATTAAAAACTCTAATTTTGATTTTCAATATGAAGTATTTTGCTTGTTGGCCGATTTTCTGCTATGAAATTATTTTTTTTCCGAAATTCCGTGTGAGACTGTAATTGAAATCTTTTTTTTTTATTTCTTGGCTAAAAACAACACCGTAGTCATGCCAACATATTTACATACTTGGCTCGCAGAACATAAGCCTAAAAGCTTGCAACATTATAAATTATATTAAAGTTGAAGCATAAAAATATGCTTTAAATTTTATTAACAAATCAAATATTTCACTCTTCTTTTCAATATTATTTTTACTGACAACTAAGAATTTTAACTTAAGAAATATGCAACAAAAAATTCTGAATAATAGGACAACATGGAAAATAATCAAACGGCAACACAGGAAGTTAACAAACGTGTGTTACCATCGATTTGCTAAAGTTCTCGTATGTTTTTGATAAAAAAAATTTTATAAAAATAAAAACTGTGATCACCAAAGAAGTCGTAATAAAAAAAAATACACCCAAGTACTGATGATGAAAGTGTTGCGGCTTTCGAAAACAGCTGTTCTGCTCTGCAGTGTAACTTCGCCTTGTGCTTTCAAATATTCATCATGTCATTCTGAATTAAATATACTTTTCCAACAAATTAGCCTATAAAATGAAATTTAATTTTATATTTAATAGAACGTCAACATCTAAAACTTTATAGCTGCTGGTTAATGACATCAACAGCCTGGTAGTTGACTTAAGTTTTCAGCAGCATTTTCATTAACATATTAAAATTGTTGTCTTTGTTTTCTTCAAATAACTGTCTAACGGTGACATTTCTGTTCACCTGTCGTATCTTGTGTTTATGCCAAGTTAATTTAATTAGTTCTGTTTGCTGTTGCATAGTTTTAGGAAAACTAATTATTATTGTTAAAGTTTAAGAGTAGGAATTAATATAATAATAAAATATTACCTTCAGCTGCTTTTAAAATTTAAAGTTGGGAGTTTATTTAATTATTTATTTTTGTTTTTGTTGCATAGTTTTTTTTTTAATTTCTCTTTAGTCGAGTTACTTTGATAATTTATTCATAATTTCTCAAGGGAGTTTGGCTTACGAAATATTTTTAATACTTATTTGTTATTGAAAATTATTATCTAAACAATTGCGTGTTTGTTTTTTACTTTTATGGTAGTAGTTTGTATATATTTCACCCAAAATTTAATTCTCCAATTAAATGCATTGTGATGTAAACAATTTAAAATTATGTAACAAGGCCTTGGTAATATTTTTATATATAAAAACTAAATCTCTTTACAAAAGATAATCGCAAAAAACAAATACGATTAGCATGTACAAACATGAACAAACATGTCTCATGCCAAGAGAAAAGCTTCAAGTTTTGAAATTTAATTTCATGATCAGCAATATTAGGAATATTTTATTTAATTTCTAACAAATACCACTGGCAAAAGTTCAAGTTTAAATGACGCCAAATGTGTGCCATAAAATATATTCTTTGTCTATTTCAAGCAGTATCCTTAGACATGTATAAACTATAGCATACTTTTTGGCGAATACAATGTATATGATAATGAAATAAGCTAAATATTTTCCTTTTCTATCGAAATAATTTAAGGCGAAACAATGAAAAAATTTTACAAATTGTCTTATTTTTTATTAGTAAATATCAAACTGAGTTTGTTTATTAAGTAGCATATATGTAGGCTACTTTTAATATCAGTTCAAGCTCTGAGATACATTTTATTGTTATTTATTTTATTTATCATGAAAAGAAATTCTTAGCCTACTTTCAGGCCAAGAAATTCATTTAAAAAAAGTTTGTTTAATCTAAATATATAACCATTCAATTTAGTTGTTTATTTATTTTTTCTTATTTTTTTTTTTGCAATTAAATTACTAATAAATAAAAGTTCATTTGTCAATTTAACCATTTTTCCAAGAATACCAGGCAAATAGCAAAACAAAAAAATAAAGAGTAGAGCAGACATAAAAGGAAATTTAAGAATTGTGTAGGCTTAAATTAAGAACAAGTCATTTAATTGAAGCATACTTTTAGGCTATATTTGAATTTTATTAATGCAAACTGTTTCAGTTTGAAAGAAGAGCATATTAATGGAATATTCAAAAAATCAAAGCATACTTTTAGGCTTACATAGTTAAAACCCTATTCACAAAAATTCACCTCAACTCTATTGGCCGTTTTTAAGTAAATAAAATGTTATTTTTAACAACTAATTAAACCTTTAATATGCACTTCATAAAATCAAGAATATTATTTTTGAGTTAAGCGAAATATAAATTTATTATTGACAGCATTCGTGCATATTGTTTTCAAATGGCGCAAATGCAGTTCCCGGAATTGTTAGTTATAATTATAGACCAGGGGTTATTTTTTTAATAGTTAAGCAGAAATTTTAGCAGCGTTCAGTTTTAATTTTCAGTTCAATATTATTATTTCTTCTTTATTTAAAAAAACTACTGCAAATTTAGAAAACACATGTGCCAAAAAATCATATAGAGATGGCAGAAATATCAAACTGGGCGTTTATTGTATACTTCGATTCGAAATCGAAATAGTTCGAAAACGTATGCTTTCAATATAGAATTTCGAAAGTCTTTTCATATAATAAACCCCCAGCTGTGGCAGCCGATTACCGTTCGAGTTGTTTATAGAGAAAATAATTTAAACTAGTAATTAAAGTTGAAGTCTGAGGTTAATCGTTTAGCGGCTTTGATCCCCACTATCAAGAAAATACCCAAATGAAATCGAAAAGAGTTGCCATATATTTAATTAAAGCTTGCTCTACCTGTTAGCACTCATTTATGAATACAACAATTTTTTTTTTGTTGTATAAAAAACCATCGATATTTCATAATTATTATCGATTTAGACCTTGGATAAGAATTTTTTATTTTTAGTTTATATAAGAAAAATATGCAACCACTCGAATATGGTGTATTTGTACTCAAATTGTTTTAATCTTGCAATTAAAAAATAATGTAAATAATTGCTATAAGCGAGGTCTGTTCAAAAAATTCAAGAAAATTAAAATATTTATTTATTAATATTTTGTAACCTTCGAAGCAGAACTCCTCATACACGAATCCAATGACGCAAAATACCGCCTTTGAAAACAGCATAAAGACGTAGGGGCCAAATTTGATGACTACGGTGTTGCTTTAGGTGAAAAGCAACAGCTTTTTTTTTGTCAAAACTAATCAGTTTGGGAACAAAATTGTAGCCACATGCTTGAAATTCAAAATTTCGGAAAAAAACAAAACAATTCCATGGCATGAGTCAACCGATAGCTTCTCTCGTACTATGGCTTTTTGGCCTGCCTTAGTTTACAAATTTTCTTTTAAATCCCCTACAAAAAGTCAGATACTTGAGACCAACGATATAATGGGTATTCTTTTATAGAGTGGCACAAGTTTAAATCACAATGAAACAAAGAAGTCAATTTTTTATATCAATGAAACGAGCTGTATTTGAAAGTAAATTCAATGAAATTAATGTTTAAAGATGATTTCTACCATGTTGACAGTAACAATCTGGCCATCATCGTTTTAGAAGAGATGTGGGCCAGCGAATAAAGCGCACAATATATTAATTTTCTGTGGGTGCTATAGTGTTTTAACAAAATCTTGTGGCTTCTTCTCACTTTAAATGCAACAATTCTGCTTATTTACGTGCTCATTCAACCAGTAAATGGGCTTCATCGGAAAATAAAATTTTGAATGGATGAATTTGATGAGAACAGAACAATTATTTTGATTAAAAATTTCAACAATTCGCATGCGTTACTCTAAACAAAGCTGAACGAAGAGCAACTGTCAGCTGTTAAATAAGTGCCGAAATAAAGCAGTGATGCCAACTCAAAGTTGTGACACTCTAAGAAAACACGCTGTCGCCTAAATCCTGTTATTTCAAATGGAGGAATTTTCGTGGTGTAAATTTCAGCATGTAAAGCGGAATTCCCATCAAGAGAAATGGCTTAACTAAAAGCGTTTGTCCTCGCTTAGTTTGCGTCTGCGTTAAGGTGTTTGAAAATCCCCACTATTTTTCCCGTTTCGTAACTTTTGTTTTACCCCTCAAGATACTCAACATCGCTCACCAACAAACCAAAAAAGCAAACTTTCTGAAACATTTAACATATTTATCATCGAGACGAGTGGTGTAGCTCAATTTTTCAAACACACCTCGTATTTGCTTTCCCCTACTTGGTTTGTTAATAACAAAATTTGCATTCCATTTATCACCGATATTTTAACGTTCTTTTTTAATACTTTTGTTTTTATGAAATAAAGTTGATGTTTTTGTTATTCACCACATCTGCCGTAAAACATTTAATGTAACTTTTCCTTTGTGGTTGTTGTTGTTTTCTTTTTTCTTTCTTTAGTATTTCTTTTGCGAGTGTTTCCTTAAATATGTACACACATTATTTTAATATTGAAAACATATTTGCCATTAAAAAGTAAAAACTTTATTTTTTGCATAAACTTTTTTGTTCGAATACTTTTATTTAAAACAAATAAATTTAATGTAGTTATTTTTTTTTTTTTTGTGTGCCAGTGCGCCAAAAGCAAAACACATTTTAACTTATATAAAGATAAAACAAAGTTTTTCAATAAGTTTCCTAAAAAGTTTTAGAAAATATTAAAAGCAAAAAATAAAAGAAAAAAACTGAAGAAAACACGGAATGGCAAGACAAATTTAAAATAACAAACTAAATTGATTTTTTTTTTTAAAGAAATATATCAAAAGAAAACTAATTTTTGTGCAATATTTTTATCAATTTCCCATTCTTTTTATTTAAATTCAAAGAAAAACTACAGAATGTTGTTTAGGACAGGATGTAGGACAAAAAAGGACTCTGGAGCCAAAGGATCAAAGAAAAGGCAATTTACTTTAGAGAAGATTGTGACAAAACAGGGAGACTGGCCTAAACAGGATTGACATTAACAAGCATGTCAAACCTTTTTTTAAATAAATACAATTTTGTAGCAAATCAAACTAAAATTTTAAATGTAATTCTCAATATAGAAATAAATTTATGAACAAAAAATTGTTTAACCAAGAAACAATATTTGGAATGCTTTTCGAGGACTGATATATGGGGCACTCCACTTTTTTTTATTTTTTAATAAGTTATTTCTGTAGTAAAAATTATTTTTGGTTTTTTTAGACTGTATTTATTTTTTAATTTTAAGTTTAATTTATGTAGGATATATCATATTATCTAGCCAAGACAAACAAATATGTGCCAGGTTAGCACAAACATAAACCACTTTACATAATCACTAAGGCACTTCTCCGGGAAACACTTTTCCCTAGAACTCCCCACGCTAGAATTTCCTCGGTACTAATCCGAAACAACAACGGCTACATTCTTTTTCCTAAGGTTTAACACGACACGAAATTCCGAGACACGAAATCCCATAAATCTCATAATTTACCCGGAGAAACAACGGTAACACACTTTTTCCTAAAATACACCACGGCAGAATTCCCTCGACACTAATATGGAATACCAACGGCAACACTATTTTTCCTAAAATACACCACGACAGAATTTCCTCGACATGAAGTCCCTAAATCTCATAATTTACCCGGATAAACAATTAGAACACAATCTTTTCTCAAAATCAATTAGACACGGAATAACAACGGCAACACACTTTTTCCTAAAGTTTACCACGACAGAGTTTCCTCGACACGAAATGCTATAAGTCCCATAATTTTCCCGGAGAAACAATTGGAACATTATTTTCTATTTTTAATTCATTCAGGCACTTCCATCGGGAAGCAACGGCAACATCTTTTTCCCTAAAACTGCCCACGCCAGAATTTCCTCGACATATAACCTCGACCGATATAACAACGGCTACACTTTATTTCCTAAAATACACCACGGCAGAATATCGTCGACACGAAATCTCATAATTTACCCGGATAAACAATTAGAACACTATTTTTTCCCCCAAAATCAATTAGACACGGAATAACAACGGCAACACACCTTTTCCTAAAGTTTACCACGGCAGAATTTCCTCGACACGAAATGCTATAAGTCCCATAATTTCCCCGGAGAAACAACTGGAACACTATTTTCTATTTTTCATTCATTCAGGCACTTCCATCGGGAAGCAACGGCAACATCTTTTTCCCTAAAACTCCCCACGCCAGAATTTCCTCGACACTAATGCGATATAACAACGGCTACACTTTATTTCCTAAAATACACCACGATAGAATTTCCTCGACACGAAATCCCCTATATCTCATAACTTACCCGGATAAATAATTACAACACTATTTTCCCCCCGAAATCAATGGGAAACGGAATAACAACGGCAACACACCTTTTCCTAAAGTTTACAACGGCAGAATTTCCTCGACACGAAATCTTCTAAATCCCATAATTTCCTGGGAAAAACAATTGGAGCACAATTTTTTTGTTTCAAATTCATTAACGCACCTCCCCAGGCAACAACGGCAAAACTTTTTCCCCTGAAAATTTCCACGTCAGAATTTCCTCGACACTAAATCGGAATAATAACACAAACCCTGTTTTTTTTCCAAGTCTGAAGTGTCCCGGTACTTCCCCGGGAAAGTAATACTAACTTTTTTTATTATATAAAGTGATGAAATTTATAAAATTTATTGCCAGCAGTTCTCGATTAGTGAAAAAACCTATAAATTAAACATGTCCTTTCAAAGTGGATCAAAAGTAGTTTTAAGAGAATCAATTAACAAACACACAAAAAAGCAAATGAAAAATATCATAATTCATATACAATAAAAAGACTCACAGAAACGGTGTAAAATGGCGGAATTAATTATTTCACAAAACAAGAAAATATGAACAATATATATGGGCATTTCCATGATGATGTGTACCAAAAAAAAAGTCAAACTAAAATTGCTTTTCTTATTTTGCCAATAAGGCCAAACTCAAACTTTATATTTTGAAAAAGGAAAAATAATTAAAAACTTCCCATTTAATACAAAACATCAACACGAACGAATGTGCTCCTGGATTTCTTTGAAAAAAGAAATATTTTTTAAAGGGTTACTTTTTGCATTGTAGTCTTTCACGTGATGGTGACAACACATGTTTCTACTTGCTTTCAATTTGATCTGTTCAAATTGTTGTTTATAAGGATTTTAAGGATAAAGAAGTTAAAAAGTTCTTGCATACTTTTCTCCAAAAAAATTTTTTTTTCTACAATATTTTCTAGAGTTTCTATTCTTGAATGTTGTTCGTGCAAAATGTGTGTTGAAAGCTTTTTGCATGCCAGTTTGCAAATCTTTTTTATGTCAAAATCAGGAGAAATTTCTGTGATTTTTTCCCCGTTTCAAATAAAAGTACAGGATATGTTGTGTTTTTTTCTACTTCTCTTTTTTTTTTTTTTTTTTTGTTGGTGTAGCAGCTAAACAATTTTTTTCTCAACTTTTTTACTTTTGCTTGTTATTTATCTCCTGTTTCCTGCTGTTTATGTTGCAATTGCTAATATACGAGCGAGTATTCGTTTGTTGGTTTTTGCTTTCAACTGTTTTATTTAGAATTTAATATTGTTTTTCAAGCGAAAAATAAATTAAGAGCAAAAAAATATGTGCATTGAGAAAAAGTTAAGAAATACTTCAAGTTTTGTTAAGATTTCCGGTTGGTTAGTTTAAAGAAATAAACTTTCAACAGAAGAGACAGTTGGGGAACTTTTCTTTAAGATTTTTTAATTTTCTGTAAACAAAATAAAATTGTGATGAAAAATACTTATAACGTAAAAGTAGGTTGCAAAGATGCCATACAGACTCAACATTGTTTAACCCTGGATGTTTACTCTTTACTCTTCATCATGTAACTCTTTTATTTTGCTCAAACTCATATCGAATTTTAAGAGAGACAAAATGTTTTTGTGTTATATTTGTTATTAATTATTATTATTATTTATTTATTTATTTTTTTCAATAAAACACTCGATTTATTTTTTTTTAACTTTAAAAATTGTTCCTCTAGAACTATTTTTAAAAATTGTCGATTCAACAAAGAGTAACCTGAATGTACAAAAATGAAAAGTAACCATCCAGGGTTAAGGCTCATGTCTATCCTACTGTCAATAGATTGGAAAGTATAATTGAAGTGCCATTTACTTACACACATAAAATTTAATAAAACGGAAAGATATAATAATGAAATAATAATGAAACAACTACTCAGCAACGAGGATGGACGAAAAAGTTCTTTAAAATATAATGGGACCAATCTGACAGTACATCTTTTTATCTACACATAAAAGAGTAGCGTTGTGGACTGAGTGACATAATAGTGACCAGTCTAAATGACTAACTATAGCCAGACAGCTGATATTTGATGAGTAGAAGAAAGCTCCTCCCTCCTTTACGAGGGAATTTTCGGAAATTCGATAGGCGCGATAACTACTCTCACAATTCCAAAAGCATACAAATAATTCTCATCTCAAAAATAGTTCGGCATTTATACTTTTCTGATGTTTGCAGTTTCAAGGGTTAAAAAGGGGATAAGAAGTAATATGGTACCTTTTTCAACCCGCATAGAAAAAAGCAATTGAAAGCATTCTATTCCCACTTTTTCCCATTTTCGGTACATTATTTGTTTCTATACATAAAACAAGTAAATGTTTACAAACACGTGAAAATAATTTTGACTCTATGGATCAGATAATACATGGGACTAAACAGGTACCTAAAAGGGCAAATACGGGTAAACAGTATAAAAAAATTTTATATTGCAAAAAATCCATATAATTTTGAAAATCTGAAATATATATTTCTAACTGATATCGTGTATTATGGAACATTGACATTAAAAAATAATTTGTAATATTAAATAGGAAAAAGGTACTTTTCGGAAAAAAGTACTGTCGTCAAAAAAAAAATAATAATAATAAATAAATAAATAATTATTATATTATATAAAATTTTATATTCTTTTTGAAAATAGCACTTTTCGGAAAGGCTGCTCTTGTTAAATATTATTTTTGGAAATTGTACTTGTTTGAAAATATTAATTTCAATTTTTCAAAATATAAGTTTGGAAAACTTTTAGTAATTTTTAATTTTAATAATGTACTTTACGAAAAGTTACTTCTTCAAGAAAAGTACCTTTAAGAAAAGTTATTTTATTTATTAAGTTAAAAAGTCCTTTTGGAAAAAGTACGCTTCTTAAAAAGTACTTTGCTGGAAAATATACCTTCTGAAAGTCTACTTTTTGAAACTGTACTTTTTAAAAAAGGTACCAATTTGAAAAGTTTTTCTTTGGGAGAGTACTTCTTTTTGGCAAAGTACTTTTTTCACAAATTAGTTTATCCAAGAAGTGCTTCTTGAAAAAGTACTTTTTGGAAGAAGTGTTTTTTGAATAAACTACTTTGTATTAAAAAATATTTTTTGATAAAAGTAATTTTTGAAAAAAGTACTTTTCGAAAAACGCAGTTCTTGGCAAAAGTACTTTTTATTGTATCTGTGTATCTACAGCACTGAGACACTCAAAGTTTGATGTGGGTTCATTATAGAATGAAGTGAACTTTTAAGCAAAATCTAGAAGGTAAAGAGGAGCCGCCGACATGCATGTCAAAGGAGTAGTACCACCACCCTCTGTGGCTAATATACAATAAATACTTTTCAAATTTATCTAGAGGATCAGTTAGAGCATAACTTTTTATAGAAATGAAGTCTAATGATTCCTCCAATGTGACATAGACTGGTTTCAATCAATATGCGGCAATTTTATTTAAAAAAAAAAAACCCCCGTTAAGCCAAAAACGATAGACGATTATGTACCCCATTAATTTTTTATTGCAATTTTAACTAATTTCCATAAAGAGCAAAAAACCTATTGAAATCTATTCTAAGAAAATTTTGTACTAAATATGTTGAATAACACATTTCAAAATTGTTTTAAATATTCTGAATATAAGGCTTAGGATTAAGATTTATATTTGTAAATAATCGCTTGAACTTACCCAATGTAGCACTTATGAGAAAACTTGCACACCTGCAAAGAAAAGAATTGGAAAACATTAATGACATACCACTTAAATGTGCTGCTGAATAGTAAAGTTATTAATATAAGCAATTAAAGGGGAAATTAAATTTAATACTATGCCCTACAGGATGAATTCAGCTAGCTGAATAGAAAACTTTGCCAGCTGAATAGTGGATAACCCTGCCTGAGTTATAATTATATAACTAATATTTAATATTAAAGCAAACAATTAACATTCAACTAGCTGAATAGAAAAATTTTTCCGCTGAATAGTAAATTGCACTAACTGGATTATAATTAAATAACTAATACTTCATTTTCAAGCGTAAAAATAAACTTCAGATTATAATTGCATAACTAATATTTAATTTAAAAGTGCAAATATAAAATTCAGCTAGCTGAATAGAAAACTTTCTAGCTGAATAATGAATTGTACTACTTGGATTATAATTAAATAACTAATATTTAATTTTAAAGCGTAAAAATAACATTCAGCTAGCTGAATAGAAAAATTTTTTCGCTGAATAGTAAATTGCACTAACTGGATTATAATTAAATAACTAATATTTCATTTTAAAGCGTAAAAATAAAATTCAGCTAGCAGAATAGAAAACTTTGTTAGCTGAATACAAAACTCTGTTAGCTGAATAGTGAATTATCATACATGGATTACAATTTCATAACTAATATTTGATTTTAAAGTGTACAAATAAAATTCAGTTTGCTGAATAGAAAACTTTTCTAGCTGAATTGTGAATTACACTACTTGGATTAAAATTAAATAGCTAATATTTCATTTTAAAGCGTACAAATAAAATTCGGCTAGCTGAATAGAAAATTGTTGCTAGATAAAGCGTAGCTGAATAATTTTTCATTTTAAAAAATGTAAAGAAAATTTTATTATCTGGAATGTGGCTGAACGGTGAATTTGAAATAATAATTAATATTGGGAGTTACAAAAGTAATTCAGCAAGCTGAATATGATATTTTTTTAGTTAAAACTTTATTAAAATAATTTTATATTCATTTAAGTAACACATTCAGCAGACAGAGTGTGTTATATTTGCTTACATATGCATAAAATGGTTTTCATGCCGTTAAACACATTCACGACGACAGGCTACCGACTACAGACTACAGTCATATATAGTTGACATGGGTTTAGATGATAAACATTGATTTAATTACAACACGACTGCGAGTTGTAGTCATATTAATTTTATTAACATTTTTTGTGGCCAACCATGAGCTGATACAATGTTGCCAGAGCAACAAAATTATATAAAATATATGTGAGTTTGAAAATGTTTTACTTTACTTGCCAAAAATATAATTAAATTAAATTTTTTAATTAATTAAATAATGTTTTTCTTAATTTTGCGTAGTTTGATTGATTCAGATCACTTTTCGAATTGAAGTTCATGAGTGGCATCACTACTCTATGTTCTCTGTTCGACAACAAACAGTTTCTCATTATTATTATTTTCGTCTGATGGCTTTCAACATAATTCAGTAGCTGGCTACACAGCGACAATTGCTGTTAGACTTAAACACTTTGACCACTGCAGGCTACCGACTACAGTGACTGCAACATTTGTCGCTTTGTAGTCAGCTCATGCATTATTTTTAAAACGACAACAACAAATCAATAATGATGCTTTTCTGTAGTTTAACTATAGAGACGCGGTAGTAAATATTGGAAAGCTATTGAACAAATTTTTCCAGTGGCATGAATATATAAACGAGTCAACTACGACTCCTTTAAAAACAGTACTTCGTTGTGAAGGCCTTGACATACAAAATATATTCCGCGAAGTTTAAGAAGTTCCTTTTCTCCGTTTCCTCTTTCTGCGCACTTGTACGTTTAATAGTGGATCATTTATAAGCCGCCATTTTACAACTGCCATCTGTTTACCATTTCTTAATGTTAACAAGAAATTTCCTTTTTTTTATTTTCGCTATTTTAACAAATTTATCTCCTTTTCAAAACATCTAAATTAATTATGTTGCAACTTTGAAGCTTCCCTTAGAAATCTTTATCAGAGTAAATGTTGCTTAATTTTGTTTAAAACTCTCAAATAACTTTATTTGGAGAAAACACAAATACAACAACAAAATAAATACTTTTTTCAAGTGAAATTCTGCGCCAACTATTTAATATAGAAAACATTATTCAACCGCTACAAGTTTCTTTTCGAGCAGCAATTTCTTAAACAAACAAAAAAAAATAGAAGAAGTTGAGCAGTGGAAACCTCAACATCCTTCCAAAGTTTATGTTAGAGAGAGAGAGAGAGAGTGTGTGTGTGTGTGTGCACGCACACACATACTCACTTGCTTAGGAAAAAATCCACAAAATATTATGTAGTCACGTTTATCTTGTGACAGCGTTGCTATAAATATTTCTGCAAATGTCAACAAATTCACTGCAGATCCTTTAAATCCTTCTCATGTATCTCCTTAAGCGACAAAGTTAAGCAAAACTTTTTGTTGCTGTTTTCTTCAAAAAGTTATGAATGTGGATCTGATTGTGTTTTAAAAAATAAAGAAGTTTAACAAAATTGTTATTTTGTAACTCTGTCATATGCTGCAGTCCGTGTGCGAGACAAAACAATCCATTTCATTTTATTTCATAAAAGTTATTAATTTTTTACTGATTTAGAATTTTTGTTGTTGTTGCATTTGCAGTTGCCATTACATGGACGAATGCACCCGAGAATCAAAATCCCATTTTGGGCGCAGATTATGTGGTGCGATGTGAAGTGAAAGCAGATCCAAATCCAACAATTGACTGGCTGAGAAACGGGGATCAGGTGAGAGAGAAGAGGGATTTTTATTTTCTAAACATTTTCATTTCCTATTTCCACTCCTTTACAGATCCGCACGGGCGACAAATATGTTGTGCAAACCCATGGTCTCCTGATCCGTAATGTCCAAGAGTCCGACGATGGCATTTATACATGTCGTGCGGCTGTTATTGAAACTGGCGAGCTATTGGAGCGTACGATACGCGTCGAAGTGTATAGCCGACCGGTTATAACATTTTTGGAGGAAACACTGGAGGCGGTGGAGGGCAAACCTTTTGCGGCGAATTGTACAGCTACTGGCAAGCCAGTACCAGAAATTTCCTGGATCAAAGAAACCACACAACAAAATGTGGCCACTGCTGATCGTTTTCAAGTGAATGCTCTCACGGGTCTGTTAAACATCAACTCGGTGACACAAGACGACTACGGCATTTACACCTGCTTGGCCAAGAACGATGCCGGTATTGTCGAAAAAAAGACGAAACTGAACGTTTTGATAAGACCGTCCATCTACGAGTTGTACAATATTACCGGCATCAGTTCGAAGGAGGTTGCGATTACATGCCGTGCCAAAGGTCGTCCAGCACCGGCGATTACTTTTAGACGTTGGGGCTCTGAGGATGAGTATGCGCCGGGCGAACAAATCGATGATGATCGTATTGTATTGGATCAGCATTTTGATGAGGAAAAAGGTGAAAGTTCTGGTACTCTGCGTATTGCTCGGGCTATGCGCACCGATGATGGTTTGTATCAGTGTTTGGCACGCAACAAGGGTGAAACGGCCTACAAGACCGGTCACATAACTATCGAGTTTCCGCCAGATTTCACGCATATGAAAACTCTACCGCCCGTATTCAGCTGGGAGGAGCGTAAAGCAAATCTTAGCTGCCTTGCCATGGGCATACCAAATGCCACAATTGAATGGCGCTGGAATGGCAAACCCATCAAAGACTCTTTTGACAAAAACTTGGTAATTGAGGGTAGCGGACCTCGCAGCAGTTTAATTGTTCATCCCGTAGCCCGCCAATATTATTCGGTTTATAAGTGTATAGCGACCAACATTCATGGCAGTGCTGAACATGATATGCAATTAAAGGAAGCTCGCGTCCCCGATGCTGTGGAGGCTGCCATACCCAAGCAATTAACCGCTACAAGTGTAACATTTGAAATCCGCGGTCCACCCACAGAGTTGGGTCTACCGATAACTGCTTTTACGGCTCAGTACAAAGAGGCTATTAATCCCGATTGGTCGACAGCGCAAAATCGCAGTTGGTCGCCCGATTCTCCATATATAGTGGAGGGCTTAAAACCGCAAACGATGTATCATTTCCGTTTCGCCGCTCGCAATCAAGTTGGCCTGGGCATATGGGGTGTAAATATGCAGCAATCGACTCCCAAACGTTCGGCGCCTGAAGAGCCTAAACCTTTACACAATCCTGTACAAAATGATATTGAAGAGCCTGTCGTGGTGTCACCCTATTCCGATCACTTTGAGTTGAGATGGAGTGTGCCAGCCGATAATGGTGAACCAATTGATTTCTATCAAGTGAAATACTGTCCGGTAAGTAAGAGAGAGATTTCTCACAGTGTATTTGTTTTAAATAAAAGCAGTTAATGGTCCTTCGAACCTGGGAATGTATCTTGTAGAAGTGGTGATTTGGCAACACTGTTATTGGCAGCTGAGCTGTTTTCGTGTAACATGTTCTCAATAAATATATTCAGTTTGGTCTGTAATTTCACCGTAAATTGACTTAGAAACGAATAACGAAAGTGCATTGAACGGACAATTGTGAAAAAATTAATTTCTGTTTGAATGAATACGTGGGCAAGTTTCATTTGCACTGAAGAGCAGCCATTGCAAGAACCAAAAATTTATTCAGAAAAATACATGGTGGCATCATTGGACAGTCTTTTTTCAAAGACAGGAACGTTACTGTGAATGGCAATAATTTGGGATGATTAAATTTTTGGTTTTTTCCATGGTGTCATGGCGACACGCGGTACAATGGGCACCACTGGCCAATATCTTGGAGAGAGTGTGTCAAAATTGGACACAGCGAATGAACTGTTTGACGCGTAGCCACCGTCAGCATTTAAATAAAATCTGAATTATATAAATCGATCTATCGATTTAAAGATTTCATAAAGTTCTCTAAATTTTGTTCATATTTTTACTGCCTATTTCGCGATGCCGAAAGACTTCTTTCTTTCGTACAATTATATTTCAAACTAAAACAACATTTTATGAATTCTTTTTATTTCAAATATAATTGTACGACAGAAAAAAGACTTTCGTTATCATGAAATCTGCAGTTGATTAAATCCCAAAAGCTCTTAAAACATCACACAGTGGCAACTCTGCTTTTAAAGAATAAAATCAACTTAACGACTATTCCTCGTCTTTTAAAATTTAAACTCTTAATAATTTAAAGACTTCTTCATTGCTCCATAATAATAATAATTTTCCATCAATTGGATTTTTCCAGGGTGTTAAAATGGCTGGCACTTGGCATGAATTGGAAAATCAATGCCAATCAGCTGATGTCATCGACAGCACATCCTATGAAATGACACGTTTAAGTGGCAACACCTACTATCGAGTTGAATTGCGCGCCCACAATAGTATAGGCTTCTCATCGCCGGCTTCCATAATAATGAAAACAACACGAGGTGAGTCCGATTCTGCTAATAATAATTTGGGAACATTATTGTACACGGCCGGTCTTAATTCGGCCAGTGCTGCCCCATCAACACATAAAAACTTCATTACATTATTAACACGAATCACAACGACAACTGCTGCTACTACTACCACAACAGTCATGTCTATTGCTACAACAACATGCATAACATTATTAAGCATTTTATACACGATGTTAGCTTAAAAGCAAAATAGTTCAGGATAACTTTCTTTTTTTTTTTTGGCAATTTCTTCCAAATTTTCAAAAAAGAAAAAAAAAACTTTATTAAATTATAAAGAAGTTTGTTCTTTTCTATTTTTCTACTTTTTTTTTAAATTAATGGTAATAACATCTAAAATAGTTTACTTTTGCAGCTGATTTTGTTTATTTTTGATAACAACAACCACACAATGAAATTTTCGTTCAGTGTATTTTGTTTTTTCTATGCATTTCTTACGTCTTTTTTGTGTTTTTTGGGCACTTTGTATAAGTAAAATATTTGTAATTGATTTGTTGAGAAATATGTTTTCCTAAGCATGCCTGGTAGATCTATTTTGTAGTAGTTTTCCATATATAAAATTTTTCATAATAATATTTTTTGTTCTTAATAGTAAAGATTTTGAATATATATGAAACACTAACCCTGAAACAACACCGATTTTATTTAGTTAAAATTTTCAATAATTTTATTTCAGTTTAATAACGATACTAACATTTCCCGCATTTTATGTAAAAGTGTCCTTGTGGCATCCTTGTGACAGTGTAGTTACAGACATCCACTGATCATGGATAGCCTATTGAAAAATAGTACTGCCACATGATTGTTATGAGAGGGAAATCGCAGTTCAACGCCATATTGTTAGATAACCGCGATTATACACACGTACTTAAAGTTTGGAGATGTTAGAAAATTTCGCCACATAAACATGGAGAATAATCTATTATACAGACTTGTTTAACCTCATTTTCGTGATTATCTGCTTTCACAAGGCCTAAATATGTGGCTATGAGTGAAAATTCTTTTTTTTTTCTATATAATAACGCCATTTTGAAGCAAGTTTTTGAACAGATAGTTCCAAAAAAAAATTTTTTAGTTTCACTCTATATAAATCCCCACTGAAATTAATTTTTAATAGCGATAATTCGTAGAAGAAAAATTATAGTTAAGCACACAATTGATATTTGCAAAAACAAGCAGCACTGCCGTTGTCGGAAAACTGTCCTACTCCAATAACGGCTAAATCCTCAATGGAGTATTAAACACTGGCAGCACTTAGCAAGCTACACTAAGAGAAAAGTACTATTTAAAATAGACCTCAAAAAGCAAAATACACTGCATATAATTAGAAATTTGAATGGAATCTAGAAAAACAAAAGCTCCACCAAATATTTAACGAAGACATATTTTCATGAAACTGCAAAAATAATGAGAAAAATGCTGCAGCATATAAAAAAAAAGAATTTCGTTTTATTAATAAATCAAATTATAATTTGCTTTAAAGCTTCATGAATCACCAACACAAAAACTGTACATGTTTTATTAAATCATACCATTAAATAGTTTAAGTTTATTAAAAAAATATATCTGCATATAAATTAATTTAATTCCATGTTATAAAAACAATTGTGTTGCTTTCGTTTGTCTGTAAAATTAAATAAGTGCGTTCTTTTTGTTGTTGTTGTTGTGTGTATTATGTGCAAAACAGCAATATTTTTTATATAAATAAATAATAAAACTGTATTTTGTTTTTTTAACATAAATTCGAATATATTTTTTATACATTCAACAACTGCCAAATACAAAAAAAATTTCTAATAATTATTATGAAAATTGACACAAAAAGTTTTTAGTTTTTTTTTTGTTTTGTTTTTGTTTGTATAGGAAAAAAATCTTAAAATTCCACTAGTTTAACCCAAAACTAAAAATATATAATTTTTCTTCTCATCTACTTTGAATTATTTTCATAAGTTCATAAGTTAGTTTTATTTGTTTAATAAAAATATTTGATAAGAAAATTGTGTTTAAAGATCGGAAGGTTTGAAAAATGTAAATTGTATATCAAGATTTTAAAAATTTTATATATATTTAATTAAAATAATCTACAAGTACACTAAATCATTTCCAACACTCTCAAAACGACTTCAAAAGTGTTTACTTTTAGTTGCGAATATTCACTGCAAATTGGTAGCCCAGCCAGAGCTGCCACATGATATAAATTGAAAAGGGATTTTTTCCAATTACGGCGTTTACTAAACTTTCTAAACATCTAGTTTTTATTTGTATTTTTATAAATTAATATTAATTTCTACTTGACTAAGTTAACTAACACAATTTACTTAATATTGCAATAATTTTATTTAATATAATTTAATGAAATTTAATATAATTTAAAACCTCTCAAAAAAAAAAACGCTATCTAATTAATTTCTAATTTTGTTTTCCTTAAAGCAACATACCAACATGATGGTATGAAAAATCAGAATATTATAGTATTTTAATATACATATAGCATTAAAATAAACGAATATGTATCTGTCATAAACTGTATTGTTGTTTTTGAGTTCTAATTTTTTCTTAATTAAAACATTTTTATATTTTTGTGTGTGCATTCTAAAAATAATATCAAACTTTGAAATCATTAAGCAACTTTCGAAAGCAATTAAACAACCACAAACAACAAACACATCATTTTAAAATATTTGTAACTTTTTTTTTTCCTTAATTAGTTCTTTCTTTTTTTGCCGTTTGTATATGACTTTAGTTACAATCATATTCTATATCTACCGTATACATATAATTTTTGTTTTTGGAATAAATTAAATAAATATTTAAAACGCATAAATCTATAGTTTTTAATTAAAAAAAAAACAGCATTTTCATTTCTTCAATGTGGTTTTTGCAACTGTGTGTATGTGTATGTGTGTGTGTGTGCTGAAATGTTTGTTTTGCTCGTACCATAATTTGTCAAGTCCTTTTTTTATTAATACGTACTTTTAATTGTTTTATGTGTTCTAGTTACTGCTGTTATTCAAATCATATTTTATGTTTTATCTATAACATTTTTATGGTTTGTGTTTGAGCCGTTACATTAAGAAGTTGCCATATCACTTGAATGTGGTGTTAATTTCTCAATCTCTCTTTAACTGCATGTCTTCGTAAGAGAGCAGGCAAATCTAATATATTAAGAAGAAGACTAACGGTATTATTGAAAGCAAAGTGGTATTGCCACTTTTTTAAAAGTTCATGGATAAGATTGTTAAAGTTTTAGGGAACTATTTTTAGTAACATAAAATAAATTAATTAATAATTTTCATTGAAAAAATAATTTGTGTCGTCATAACTAGTTATTAGATATTCGCCTATTATATATTTCGCTAAATTTGTATTTATGAATATTCTGCCATCGCATTTTGTACCACGAAAAGTCTTGCTTAAAAAACGATTTATTCGTATTTGGTATTTTGATTTTTTGTTTCTGTAGGGGAAAAGAGGTAAGCGTTTTAAGAAAGTATTTCTTTTATTGAACAATTAAAAATGCAGCTGGGCAAATTCACATACAAGGTATGCCGGACTAAATATAAGTTCTGCTGAATAGAAATGAACGAGTAGGAAAGTGTTATTTTAATTTAGATGATGAGAAAAAGTGGTAACTGCAAAAACATTTTTTAAATGTTATCTGAGTTAAGTCATTGAAATTTTTTTATGCATTACAAAAATAGGCTCCTAAATGAGGGCAAGTAATCACATACCATATTCATAAAGTTAAATCCTTGAATTAAATTTTATTCTATAAATTTAAAATTTTTTACACTTTACCCTACATTTTAAGACAATTTATTTATTTTTTTATTAAAGCATAAGTATTTCTGAATATTAAAAACCAACAAGCAAACCAACAGTGTGATGTGACTTGTCAATTTGTTTCAACTTTTTGTGTTTTCTTCTATTTATTGTTACTAACTTGGCTTAATTAAAAACAATATTACCTGTCTTACTTTAACCAAAAACTCAATGTTATCACATTTACTTTTAAAACAGTTGTGTTATGTTTTTAATTTAAGAACTTTCCAAATAAAACAACACCCTCCAGTTAACGCAATTTATAAATCCTAACGCATAATCTCAGAAACGTATCAAATTCACAAAAAAAAGCCACTGAAATTTGTTTTCAAATCTATAAAACAAATATATTAAAAATTAGGTGTTAAAACCTTGTTTTTTGTATCTTTCCCATTTTTTTCTTTCTTTTTTCTCTTTTTATATACTCTCTTATTCTAACCTAAAACTATATAATTTTGGCACGCTTGAAACAAACTAAATAAAAAACAAAATCATAAAAATAATAAAAATAAAACTGACAAATAAAACCATGGCTTAAAAATCCTGTCTGCTCTATAATATAAACCTGCGTGCGTGTTTATTTATAATTGTGTAAATGCAGATAACCCGTATGCAAAAGACTCGGCTTACAGCTTTCAGTTTCAAAGAAATCTACTACTAACTACAACGTGTGGCATCTTTGTATTTATCCTACCCCTAATAAGGAGCACGTTGGCATCACTGGTATCATGGAAAATGGCAGCATTGTAAGATACACAGTAAACACAGTCAACGGTGTCATAAACAAGTCCTGTTTTTTTTAACATTTAAGCTGTATAATAAACCAAATAATATAAATATTTTTTTTGTGGAAGTTTTTCTATTGATTTACATGGTTTTTTATGAATTTCCCATATGAAATTAGTAAAATCATAGTGATATATACATACACACATACAAACATATGTCTTATTTGTTTTTTGTTAAATTTTATGTAATTGTTACTTAAATATTCCTTGAAAAACAGAATTGTATTATTTTAAGAGCATTAAAGTATATACGTTTTTATAAATTGTTAATTACAATAAAAAAAGAATAATCACTTTTAATAACACGCAATTTCAAATTTTATGTTTTTATTTAACGCGCAACATTTATATAGATATATTTTTCTTGTATTGCTATTTGCTGATTGGATTACAATTTGAAAAAAGAGATTTTCGTATGAGTTGAAATATAAAAGTTTTTTTTTATAATCGCATTTACTTTTACGTTGTCTTTCCATTGTTACAAAAAAAACCAACACACTGCCAAAATGTTTGCTCTAATTTTACGAAAATTACACATACAAGTTTACAATAACATAAACGAAATTTCTTAATATCGTGTAACATTTTATATGGAATAAATTTTATATACAATACATTTATGTGTAAATATTATAATGATTGTTAGTTTATATAAATTGTTTGTTAATAACAATAACAAAAATAATAATAATATAATGACTCTAAAATAATGAAACATATCCTCCCACAATTTAATATAAACATAACGAATCCTTTTTCTCTTTAAAGGAATATTTTATGATGACATTATGATATCCACATATATTTTACTTTTTCATTTTAAAGTGGAATTTTAAGGAAAATATATTAAAACTTTGAAAATTTTTTATTACAAAATTCAAACCGAGGGTTGGTATCTTTTCGTAAGTGTTTGAAAAATAATATAAATGAAGCCGAAACGCTACTTTTCACGAAATAGAGATGCCAGATGCAATGAAATCAAATCCTTCTAACTCCATTACCAGTGATTTTCATATTTTCTCCTTTTAGTTACTGTTCAATTTAATATTTCGAAATATTTTCCTTGAAATTCAATATTGTTGAAAACCAAACCACACAATTTAAGGCCATTTTGTAAAAGGCTTGCCGTAATTAGCCGAAGAAAAAAATTAGATGAAATATATTGTTGTGTTTTAGATGTATACGTTAAAGACAATAAAAGATATGTTAATTGAAGAGCAAATTGGTTTAACAATTAATAACTATATTCTAGGCAAAATTGAATTTAAAAATATCTTTAAAGATAACAGTACACTAAAACAGATCTAGAGAAAAGTTTATAAACTTATAAATCCTTTGAAACATATTTTGAATTACGAGCTTATATCTCTCTTCTACTGCATGGTTATTAGCCAACAGGCGGCCAACTCATAAACTTATCTATGAGTAAATGACAGCTCCCTGAAAGTCATATGAAAGCTCCATTATATCAAATATATTTAGTTAAAATTTTTACAAAACAAAAGAAATCTATAGTTAGTGAAATTTAATAAGACACACTCTCACACGTCACAACTGAGAATGTACAGAACAGACAAGACGTTTAGAAATGCTTTCCTCACTTTTTTGTTTGGACAACAGTTGTTATTTGTGGAAAAATTTCAAATAAGTGTGTATTCAAAACCCGCCTCTTTAATCAATATTAGCATTAATCTTTATTACATATAATAAAAAGAAAAACATTTTAAGTGTATATATAAAGAAAATTTAATAAAAGTATATGAAAATATTAATAAAATACAAAAAAATAAGTAAATTTGAAATAAAATAATTTGTGTTAAAAAATAATTTAAGCGCTAGTGTATTTAATAACAGCAACGTAAATAAGATGCATTTGGCAGCACTGCCAGAGAAGACAACATGTAAACAAAGCCAATTTGCAAAGCCTTGCAAACTGTGGTGATAGAGATGGGTTCGTAAAGCACTGAAACCAACCTGATATAGTTGAATAAAAAAAGAGAGTCAACTGCCCCACTTATCAATGAAAACCCGCCAAATGTCAGTAACTGCCAACTACGTGTATGTTTTATATCAAAATTTAAACGATATAAAGGAGCTTGAAGTTGTTTATATCACAATTGGACAAATACAGGGCGAAACAAAGGAAGTTATATATTTATATATGGGCAATAAGGTAGAAATCGAGTTCCAGAAGCACCAAAACAAAACAGAGATATCTTTATTTTTTTTTTTTCCTTCCCTAAACCAAAATTTTAGCCGTAACTGTGCTGCAAAACTCAAGGTAATACAAAACAAGAAGCAAATTATAGTTTAGCTACTAAATCTATAACAAACTTAATATTTAGTGAAATAAAACAAATTAATATAACAAAGCCCGGAAATAGCAAGTTTTAAAACAAACCTACTTACCACCACATTTAAAAAGAAGTCTTACACTGTAAATATATTTTTTTTCTTCTTTCCAGCTTTTTACAACAACTCCTACTACTATACATTCTACTTAAAAGCCTGTGTTAATATTTGTATATATATTTTTTCCCCCCCATAATAATTTCACCCGAATCGAAAAAGAAATTGCTTAAAACATTGTTTTTATACTTAAACGAATATGGTTTGATTTTCCGTTTTGAAATAAGTCTTTTTGCATTGGTTGTTGTTTCTAAATTTGTAATTGTTATTTATAATTTTTACAAAAATTGTTCTACTGCATGATGCTTTAATTGCTAACTATAATTAAATATAAGGCAAATTGGTTGTGTAATTTATGCTTTTTTCAAACTTATTTCAGTTTTTTTTTTTTTTTCTTTCATTTTAACTTTTAGTTGAATTTTCTTCAAATACTATTTGATTTGTAAATTGTTTTCGAGAATTATTTCAAAACATCACATATTTCGAAATTCATACACACACTATCGCACACGCATATGCATACACACACACACACACACACACACACAAAAATGTAAAAAAAGTGAACAATTTATTTAAGAACTAAACACTTTATTTGAAATCATTGATATTGCAGTTTGCTTTTAGTTCATAAGTTTAGTCATTTAAGCCTGAAAAGAAAATTTCACGAGAAACAGTTTAAATATATATAAATAATTTCAGCTGAATTAGAAATTTTGTAATTAGTAAACCGCTTGCAAAGCCCAGAGCAATCTGGCTGTTTTAAAAATTGAAATTCAGTTTTACTATTTTGAATCATGCATAACATTTTACAAAAGCTTCATGAAAACGTAGTACGAGCCATTTGCATAAAATATTTATTTTACATAAACTTTTCATCATATTAAAATGTTTATTAGCAAAAAATCCGTAAAACTCTCGTTTTCTAATATTCTCAGAGTTTATTACTGCACTTCAAATTAGAAATTTTTAACGCCAGAAATGCAGAATATGTTGATTCTTCGTAACAGTGACATTATTATCTTGAATATATACTTATATTTCTGTCTAATGCAATTAATTAATGAATATTACCCATCCCTGTGCTACAGAAATTCGAAAAATTTACAATTGATTGTTATAATCCCTTTTACTTCACTAGAAGTTGTAATAGAACAACAAAAACAATTGTTGTTGTTATATCAGCAATAATAGCAAGATTTTGTTATTGCTTTTCAAGCAAATTTAAGCCGCTGTTTATTTACTTTTATGTCAAGAATTTGGAAAAATAATTTTAGTTTTGCATATCTGCATAAAAGAGCCTTTTGAGTTATAAAAGTTTCAGTACTATTCAGTGATGATAAAAGGCATAAAAGAGCACCACAAAAATTGTGTGGCGTATTTATATGTATCCAAGATATAAAACTACATGCCAAATAATTAGGCATTGAATTCATCTTGTGAAAATTCAAAATACATATTTTTTATATTTAATATTAAAAATCCATAATTTTTTTAATTTAGTGGTTTTTCACTAAAATATCTAGAGTAAAGCTCCGTGTTGGCTAGTGAATCGGCAATTTCCTGGTTTATTCATTGGTGGTCTAAGCAATCAACTACTGAGGAACGCAAAAAGATCGAAAAGGAATCGGTTACAATTGTGGTCTGCATGGAAATGCAGTCTGATTTTATGTCACCCAAGCTTTCAGATAAGCGGTGACTGCAATCAAGAACGCTATTGTTATTATTTTCTAAACTTTTATTATCAAATATTTTTGTCTTAACTTCTTCTGTAACGATTCCTTATAATAACTAAATCGGCTTCCTATCCCGGAATTTTAAATAAAACAAAGTGAATGTGTTAGATGTTATCGAAAGTCCTATTTTGTAAAACAGAACAACTCGCAAATGTTCGCGGCACCATCTAAACCAGGCTTAATTTCACTGAACGCTTGGATTATGTTGACTTCGTGGGTGGCAGTAGTTTTTGGCTTGTTCACATACACCTGGGACTTAAGAAAACGCTGCAAGAAAAAGTCACATCACTGTTTACAGCAGATCCATGTGAGATGACCATGCCCACAAGTCTTTAAGAATCAGAATTCGTTATGTGTCACTTAGTCATGGCTTTGGTGTTGCCAACCGGTTGAAAAACAAAGTGGCATCGTTACCATTTAGTTCGAAATGCAAGGTGGCATCGCAAACACAAAGTGGCATCATTGCCACTTGCCTGAAAACACAAGATGGCTGCGTTGCCACTTGATTAAAAACCCAGGGTGACATCGTTGCCACTTGGCTAATAACTGTAAGCTTTCCGCAGAATAGAAGTATTAGAAAATTCGTTAACTGACACAGCAACGTCCGCGAAATAAACATGAAACACCAGTTTAAAGCTTTTAAAAACACTTTCGCAAGATTTCACAAATATATAGTGCATGAGTTGCCATTCCATTTTAATTGTTTAACATGTCTTTCATGAAATTTTCTTTCACTAAAACTGCATAATAATAGCGGTCACATCTAAAATAAGCATTTAATTTCAATATGTATGAGAAAAAACTACACAAAATGTGAAAGACAAAACACGGAACTTAGAAGTCTAGTTTGAAAGTTGTTAAGCAAAATAAGAAAAACAAAATATATTCTACCACCCAACCTTTTTATAAAGAAATAATTCTTCCTTAACTTAGAAAAAGAAATTAAATTTTCATAATTTATATTTTAAACGAAAATTTCAACCATTAATTTTTATACTTTTTTATTTCAACTCTTTAGGCATCGATGTTATACAAATGGCCGAAAGGCAAGTGCTTTCATCAGCCTCCATAGTGGGCATAGCAGTAGGTGGAGTCCTGCTGTTGCTCTTCATAGTGGATTTGTTATGCTGTATAACGATTAATATGGGCGTTATGGCCAGCATGTGCAGGCGCACTAAACGATCGCCCTCCGAAATCGACGAGGAGGCCAAATTGGGCAGGTAAGCTTAAGATATATGCAACTATTTCCCTTCCTTATTCACAGACTTTTAAGACTTAATAAGTTCCTAATTTTAAAAATGTTTAACACTAATTTTTAAGATCATATAATATTGCACTGCACATGAAAATTAAATCTTTCTTTTATTTATATTTTTGTGCCATCTTTTTTGCCAAAGTGTCAAATTGACCAAAGTGAAAGCTTGTAATCTGGATTTAAACTATCATTGGGTATTCCAACGGCCCAAGTCGTTTCTAAACAATCGCAACTCATTGACGTTGGTTTAAGTTGATCTTTAATCTCTTTTTATTTATTTTCGCAGCAGAAAACTAGTGCAATATTAAATGATTTTCTTTAGTTGATCTTCAATTTATCAACTCCTATAGTTTCCATCATTTAGTTTTAGTCCTTTGAAAATGTTTATTTAGACCCCCAGTTTTACCATCATTTACCTTCATCTTATACATTAATCGCTTACTGCCTCCTTTTATCCATCCCACCCAACCAACCACTTCTTTATATCATAAATTTTTCCAAAATTCAATTCATAATTTGTTTATCGTAACATAAACGTAAAAAAAAACAATCATTTATGCCCTTCAAACAAACCAAAACAAATATCACAAATTTAACCACGAAGTCTTTATGGTTCGCGTTCCCCGCTACCTTATTGCAGCGGCCAGCTGGTTAAGGAGCCACCACCATCACCGCTACCTTTACCGCCACCAGTTAAATTAGGTGGATCACCAATGACATCACCATCGTACGTAAAACTCAATTGATGCACATTTTTTTATATATTCAATTTTAAAATATATATTTAACACCGTAATTATTTAATTAGATTAGATTTTTTTCAGTTCATACTAATCCCCTCGATCAGTTTCAGTTATCATTCATATCATTTTTCACATATATTTTCATAAATTAAATAAATCCCACTGTTATTATTAATAATTTGGAATTAGTTTAGCTGTAACTCTAATAGATTTAGAGCGCATGTGGAAGTTAGCGAAAAGATATATTTAATAAAAAATATATTAAATTTACAGTGTGATACTTTTTATGGTACTTAAAATTGTCGCTCAATCTACTAATTGAATACACATTAAAATTTATATATTCGGGAATTTTTGCTTCAAAAGTTCAGTTTGATTTCGGCTGACTGTTTTATAAAACAAAAATCATTAAATTTATATGAAAAACGCTTGCCATCTCTGTAACTTCCTGCTAATTTTAACTTCAAACCACTCACAACGTCATCTGTCGTGCTGTTCAGGGTTTTTTGCGTCAAAAGCTGAAAGCGGTCGGAAAAGCCGCTTAAAATTTATTTCGAACAAACAAAACACTTTTGAAAAAATACTTTTGTAGTCAGGAAAGCTTCCCACAACTATTATTTTTTTTTTTTCAAATGATGGTGGCAACGAAACCACCTTGTGTTTTCAGGCCAGTGGCAACGATGCCCCTTTGTGTTTCAACCAAGTGGCTGCGATGCCACCTTGCATTTTCAACTAAATGGCAACGATGCTACCTTGTGTTTTCAACCAATTGGCAACAGCAAAGCCAGGACATTTCAACAGGGCGACTGTAAGTTCCGCACAACAAATGCTGATTCTTAAAGATTTGGGCGCATGGTCATCTCACGTGGATCTGCCGTAAACTGTGATGTGAATTTTTCTAGCAGCGATTCCCCGATTTTTGAAATTTTATTTTTCTAGCAGGAAGTTAAAAAAATTAAAGTGATTGTTGGGAAATTTTTAGCCCAGAGAAATGAGCATATAAATTAGCTACAAATCCTCTCAATAATCACTTTAAACTTGTAGAAAAAAGATCCAACACGATTAAAATTAAATATTTTTTAAATTTCAATCAAGTTTAATTTTTTGTTGTGTCGTTGACGACTCTTCAGGAACTTTTACCAGGCGCAGATTTCTCAAAACTGGATTTGTATCCAGAAATAAAATTACTTGCAAGACACCAACACTTTTACAAATTTTATTGTTGTTTTATGGGTATTTTATTTGGGAGATTTTGAACTTGTAGTTTCGGGAAACGATACCATGACTGCATACGGCACTTTTACTTGTTTCTAAAATATTTTTTGGAAATCTAAATAAAGTATCTGAGCCATAATTTCGAACATGACCCTCGTACAAATAATAAAATATCAAAGCATCTTTTTGTTAGGAGTATAATTTATATTAGGTGGGCAAATTTGAGGTTAGGAAGTAAATTCGATATCAAATCATGAAATTTTAAAAATTGATCTTTCAGCTTCTGACATTTATTTTGTAAAAAGTTGGAAAATTTTTACAATAGAACACAGCTCTCTTAAGCAAAGGATTTTGAAAATGTACTTTCGTGTGAATAGGCTGTTTGAAAAACTGAACGAAAATTTGTCTTTTTTCAATTAGCCGCTTCGTTCTAGCAATTTAACCCCGTTTTCTGGGGTCAATTAATTTAAAATGTTGTTTTTTCATAAGTTCCATGTTCAAACTTTACAACGAAAATAATCCAAAATGCTTTTAATTTTTTTTTGCTGGAAAAGTGAGTCAATTATTACGCATTCAAAAAAAAATTGTTAAAAAAGTTATATTCGCACAAGAAAATCCCAAAAATATTTTTGATACACTTAGAAAAAAATATCTGAAATATTTTTATAAAATTCCACCACACATTGAACAAGAAAAAAAAAGCTTCAGTAAGTTGTTTGCTTCGCAAGTATCTGTAAATTTAATATATTTATAAAGTTGTGTTAACAAAAATCTTTCAATATCTCTGATAAAAAAAAAATATCATTAAATATCAAGAAACTCATAAAATTATTTTCCCCATTCACAGGGATGAAAAGCAGCCTCTACAAACACCCACTGGAAGTCTTAAGCAAAACTCCACCGTTGAATTCGATGGCAAATTTGTGCATTCCCGAAGTGGTGAAATTATAGGCAAAAATTCTGCAGTGTAAATTGTCTTTTTGCAAAAAAAAAGCTATAAACTAAGAACTAAATTATTTTTGAAATATACATAAGAAAAAGTCATAACAACTGAATTTTCTAAAATTTTGATCATAAATATGCTGGAATCAATGAAAATGTTTGTAAAAGTATATTTATTTGTATTATTCTTTTTTAATCCAATTATTTAATTTATTTTGCAAACTCCTTATTAAGAAAATCGTAAAGTATTAAAATCGCAAAAGAGTTTTAAAAATTTTCAATGTACAAATTTTAAAACAGTTGAAGCAATTAAGTTGTGGGCTGGTTAACTTTGTGAGGAATATTAATATTAAGCAAATTTCATGTACTATTTAATTGTTTTGAATGCCTTAATTATAATTATTATGATTTTGAGAGTAGTTTTACTATTAATTTTAGATTTTACAATTATAACATGCCATTTTTGTTTAAGCATTAATTAACAATTTAGCTTAAGATCATTAATATTAATGAGAAAGAAAATGACTATTCTTTCGTATGCATTTCATTTCGTGCCACTTCGACAATTTTTCTCTACATTTCAAATACAAACAAGAAAGTTTTTCTTGTACATCATTTGCACTTGATTATTTCATTAAGTTTTCTTTAATTCTCAAATTTATAGTTTCCAAATATCGACAGCCTATCGAAATTAAATTTGTTTTAACTAAAACACTCAAAATATGTTTATTTAAAGCTCGAATTAGTCTTGACAGCCATAACATACATTTAATTATAACAGATAATGCAGTTCGAGCCGTCCTTATGGGTAACACTGTATACCATGATACTTGGCATAACCATAACAAAAGAAATCAAATGTTTTAACGTCAAGTTACGTGAGATTTAAGCTGATTTGAGAGTTTCAAGAGCAGCCACTATTTTCAAATATTAATTAAAATTAATGAGCTTTAAGAAACATTTGTTGTTTCAGGATGAAACATTTTAAGAAAAGTAAATAATGAATGGTTAAGAACACATTTTTATTATTTTGTTGTTTACACGTTGCAAAAAGTTAATATTCTTTCTTATATTACATCCATCCCAGTGCAATTTTAAATCTTCATTTTCCATTCCTGGTATTTACTTGTGTGTTTTTATTTGAAAGTGTATGGAGAGCACACTGCTTAATCAGTGCTGTTATTCGAGCGCTTTTTTTATTAGTATCATGTTTTACAACAGCAAAAAACCTTTACCAAATGATTTGTAATTGTTTTTTTTAAAGACTGTAAAAATACTTAAAACCCCTAACAACCATATAGCATGACATATATTATAGCATTATAATATGACACTTATTTAGACTATATTTATTTGATTGGTACTTAATTACATGACAAATTGACAAGACTCAACTTTTTGAATATATTAACTGCATTATCAAAATTTATCTTTTTTATAAAAATATATATAGAAGTAAATATTAAATTTAAGTGTAAATTGTGGCTTATGTGAATAAAATTTCAGCTTATAAGATATATAACAAATAATAATGAAAATAATAATAATAATAATAATAATAATAATAATAATAATAATAATAATAATATATTTATGATAATATATACAGACATTGATAATATATACAGACATTTAAATAAAAAGCAAAATTTTAAGTGAAATGAATAGTTTATTCTCGAAGCTATAAAAAGTTGCAAGTAATAAAATAAAGTCGCTGACAAAAATTTGGAAATTTAGAATACAAATATATTGGAACCTTCTTTCGAAGCTTTTTTTAATTTTACAGATATTGTAAAATTCGAACGTTTTTTGAATATATTTCAATTCACAGCGAAATATCACTGTGTCGCTACTCTTTGTATTTTTATTAAGAAAATGCTCAATATTTAAATTAAAATATAAAACATATATGAAAGAACCATATTATAAGATATAAGAAACTTAATTTCATTATTTATATTTAAACTATATTACATAATAATTCCTAAAATTCCCTAGTTTTAAAAACTTTTCTGAAAAAGTTATAACAAATTCTATAATTTTTATTAAATACATTTAAAGAAATCAAACTAGAATTGAGGCCAAATAGTCAAAATAATAACTATTTATGTGTGTACATATTTATTAAATAATGTAGCGAAAATCCTTTTCAAAATACGCTGCAATTAAAATTAGTTGTTTGATTGAGAAAAATTGCAGCAACGATGCGTTTCTAATACCTGCCGGTATGGGGTCTTTAACTATTGATCTTTAAGTCACTTATCGTCACTTAAGTGGAACTCATCGCCTCATTTCAAACAGTTAACTTTAAGAAAGGAGATTTTTTCACCACAAGTTAGAGAAACCCTAAAATATTAACGAATTAACAGGAAAGCTTCTGGGAAGATATTGGCTCGTGGTTGCCATATTTCTGTAATTTAGAAACGGTATTAAATAGCTAACTGCTGTTTTCATTTTCATGTAATTGAATATAAAAAGTTTTTCATTTACACATATTTTCGTGAAAATACATAGAATTTTTCTTTTAATTGCAGTGTAATTTGGATACGGCTAAATTTAATATAACAAAAATTCATTTAAGGAAGTCAATTTCATACGTTTCTTCCTACTTTAGTTTAATTTATAAATTAAAATAATTTTTAATTATATTTTTTATATCGAAACTTGTATAAACTACCCACAAAACAAAGCAGAGATGAAAATTATAATATTAGTGTAGTTTGAATTAATTTTAAATCATTGTGTGTATTTAATAGTGCTGTAAGTTAAATGAACAAATAAAAAACTTTTCCACCACATACTGCATACAAACATAAAAATAATTATTTAAACAACAACTAATAAATATTTGTAATAAAAGTCAAATAAATTTTTTAATTTAATTGCAGTATAATTTAAATAGTTTTTTTTAAATATATATTTTGCCTAAAAACAAGCGCCTTTTACGAGCTTTTTAACAACAACAAATACATATTTAATAACATAAATACCATTTAGATGTTAAGACCGATATATATATATATATATTGTACAAATATTATTTTGTCGCCGATATAAATGAAATTTACATTCATATACACAAACATACATAAAAAACATATATATATATATATATATATATATATATATATATATATATTAAGTGTAACATATAATTTAATGATATTTATTAAAAGTTTATCTCGAATTTATTATTAGTGCATAACAAACAAATATAAAAACTAAATCTATAAATGTAATATGAATTATGAATAAGAACTTATTACAATAATAAAATGCATTTAATTATTGTTCATATTAGAAGAAGAACATGATAAATAATAAAACATTGCAAAAAGCTACTTATTAAATTAGATAACTTTGAAGCTTTTTTATTCCTGATTAAGTTTTTTTTTTTTAAATAAACTAAATACAACCTGCAAATAAATAAATTACTTTAAAAATATTTAAGACTTTAACTTGTGAATAGCGGAACTGCAATCAAGATGAGTATTTCATATATCTAACAAATAAAAGTATTTTCATCCTTAAGTATTTTTATAAAAATCGCTTTTTCAGTAAATAATAAATTTTATCTAATTGCCAACATCTTATATTATGATTGTCATACTAATTTATGATTATATAAAGACCTTCAAATCACAAATGCACCTCTTTAGCAACTTCAATGCATATCTAAGAAATGACATATAAATCACGCCGCTGGTTTTACGCCCTTGGCAAACCACTTTCCCTACGCCCTACTCGAAGAGTTTTGTCGTAGGAATTATAAAGAATGAAGTCTATCATAATTTTGAATAGTGAGTGGTGTATTTATGTCTAATACATGTTACAAATACAATTACAAACTGTATCATGATTTGTTCTAAACAAGAACAATAACAAACACTTTTACTCGTTGTAAAACTAACTGGAGTGTAAAGTGAGATTGGAGCCCACAATCTCTCCACACCAATAAGCTGATACACCATTAACTTATTAACCAACCAGCTACACTGTTGTTTATTTGTTGGGAGTTGTATGTATTGTGTCATATAGGTAGATTACCTTCTAGCCAATTTTTCAGAAAATTACTTTACACTTTCTTTTAAATATTTCATATATTAAAGCATATACCTATTATATAATATTTTTCCTATGTAATTCTCAATAGGTTGTAGAAAGTTTGTGCATAAGCTAAGAGGTTTTGTTATATGAGCCAATGAAATACAGGCACATAACCTCAACAAACAAGGCATTTGTTTTATAACTTATATATCGTTCGTGTTCAGGCTTTTGCGCAATAAATCCTGTTTTGTTAGTTTATATATTGTACAATTTTACTTCGTATTATTTAATTTAAAATAACGGTAGCCGCAAACTATTCAAAGTGTTATTTCTACACTTACCAACACTGAACGGATTTTCATATGTGGCAATATTGCACACACGCGTTCTTTGACATTTCAACACCGACTTTTTTTATTTTTTTTCCGTAATCAATCTTTTTTTGTTTACCTTTTTATCGCGAAAATAATCAGCATAACTACACAAGACTTTTTCATTTTATATCTATTTTTACAATGCAAACAAGTTTGAAGTAGAAAAGAAATTGTAGAAAAGCTTTATTGTAAATAAATAATTTATCTCAACAACCATATAAAATGACGGAAAAACGTATAAAACCCAGACAAGTTTTGGTGTTAATAATAGTATTTCTAGTAATTTTATTAATCGTTCACCGCAATGGCAAAAGATTTTGCCAAGGTCCAGCTTATCTTCAGGCCATGTATGCCAGACAACAGGATGAGCAATTGCCTACAATATATTGTATAACACCCACATACGCAAGGCCACAACAAAAGGCCGAACTAACGAGGTGAGTTGTATTTAAAACCATTTAGGGCAGGGCAAATTTATTTGTTATTTATACTCTAAAATTTCTTAGATTATCACATATTTTCATGCTGGTGCCAAATTTACATTGGATTTTAGTAGAAGACTCTGAAAGCACCACTCAGTTGGTGAGAAACTTATTAGAACGGGCTGGCTTAACCCAGCGTTCAACACAACTTAATACCAAGACACCGGTTGCCTTTAAGCTCAAACATAATGATCCTAATTGGATCAAACCGCGAGGTGTGGAGCAAAGAAATTTAGCTTTATCCTGGCTACGCACTAATGCCAATCCTGATAAACATAGCATAGTATTTTTTATGGATGACGACAACGCTTATAGTGTAGAACTGTTTGCCGAAATGACTAAAATTGAAAAAGGAAAAGTAGGAGTTTGGCCGGTAGGCTTAGTTGGTGGTTTAATGGTAGAAAAGCCTTTACTTAATAAAGACACCAAAGAAGTTATTGGATTCAATGCAGCCTGGCGCCCTGAAAGACCCTTCCCTATTGATATGGCCGGTTTCGCTATTAGCATGGATTTATTTTTCAAATATCCTCAGGCAGTTTTTAGCTATGAGGTTCAACGTGGGTATCAGGAAAGTGAAATTTTAAGACATCTAACAACTAGAGCGGAATTGCAAGCATTGGCTAATAATTGCCAGGATGTTTTTGTGTGGCATACAAGAACGGAAAAAACTAAACTTACAAATGAAGAGGCCCTCAATAAGCAAGGCAAACGTTCCGATGAAGGTATAGAAGTGTAGAGATTGACATCTTAGTAGAATTTAAAACTATATTTAATTTTTTATGAAGTATGAAAGTTTTTTTTCACAATTGGTAATTTTTGATGTAATTTATGATTCAAATTAAATTACTTAATTAAGCTAGAACTCTATTTTAATTTTTTTGTTTGTTTAATATACATAAGACACGGTTCACACACTTAAATTTTTGCATACCCAAGTACAAGCAACTCCGTACAGAAACTCTGTGTCAGAATGAAATAGAAAAATACAACTATTTCGTTCCTTCTCACAGAAACAACAAACATTCAGCTGCTAGATTGAAAGTTTGTGAACCAGAACTAAGTATTTTCTTTAGAAAAAATTATTTATAAATTTTCTTTATACAATAAATATATTTGGAGTAGGCATATATAAATAGAAGTAGAAGTTTTTTATATTCTAACTGCCGCAATTATAAATGAATTGATTAACCAAAATTCAAAATTGTTTAATAAATTTTAAACCTAAGTTTGTTTTATAAATAAAATTTTTTTTATATTTATCTGTCATCGTTTCAAACTTTTTTTCTTATTTTGATTCGTAATTCTTTGTTTATATTTTTGAAAACTAGAAATTTTACGTTTCTCAAAAATAAAATAAAGTAAATTATGAATTATAAATAGTTTTTATTTAATTTTTGGGATCAGTTTGTTGCAGTTAATTTATTAAACAATTACTCCGTTGGTTGTAATCTCAGTATGTTTATATGCATGTTCTACACAAATTTTTCAGTAGACTTAAATTATTATTATAAATCTATTAGAGCATTTAATGTACTGTATTTGAGATATTATGGAAATAACTAAAGTTCATATAGAAAATGGAACGCTTGCAAAAAATCTCATCAGAAAATCAATTTAATTCTTAATTCCCTTACTATTTATTAATAGGAAATTGTTTAAGAATTCATACTCCTTATGGATAACTATTCTATTAACGAAATTATTCGTTACTAACATTTTCTTAAAAGTATTATTCTATTATATAGTTAGTTGTATTTCCAATAAAAAAATTATAACTTTAGTTATATTTCTTTAGAAATATATTTTATCACCAAAGTTTTCAATATCAATATAATCGATAATTAAACATTCAACAGAATATTATTCGATTGCTTATATTGTTCATAGAAAATTACTTGGTTTTTTGCGAAAGCGAAAATATAACAACAAACTTTTTCTTCTATAGCAAACCCCTTGAAGTTTTCATGGCGATAGATAAATGGAACTGTTGCTTTTTATCTTAACAAAAAACATAAATAACCAACAGTTTTATAACAAAATGAAATTTGCAGAGTCTTAAAGAGCTAAAATATTGTTCGAACAAGTCGCATGCAGAGTGATAAATACCGCTGACTAAAGTTTTGGAACAAAGTATTTTTTCGACCCATTTTGTCAAATCTTTTTTATTTCATTTCTAGTACTTGAAAACCCCGTGTTATAAAGTCAAAACTTCTTTTAATGGTGCTAATTTAGCTTAAACTGGTTTTTTGCCATTTGGATACTTGGTATCAATTCCAAAATATAAGTAACACACGCAGACTTAAACGGCATTTCTAACTTAAATAACATTTCTAGTTAACATATACTTATAGAATCATGTAGACTCTTGACATTTAATTAAAAAAGTTATATTTAAAAAGTGATGATACGAGTGTGATGCATATTTAATCAGAATTTGTTTTAATACTTTCTCTTATTTCCAATATATCCGCCAAATGATGGCCAGAAAACTTGTTACAAATTGTCAAGCCAAAAAAAAAATTGTGTAAAAAAGAAATACTTAAACGTTCATTAACCGCTTCAAATTGCATTTAGAGCAAATTGTTATGAATCACTAAAGAAAAACGAATACAAATTGAGTTCTAAACTTTTAGTACAAGCACTGAAGCCGTCTCCCTTCCCTCTAACGAAAAAAAAGGCAACAAACAAACAGATTTAACTAAGATTTGAAACAAAATTAAAAGTAAATAAATCTGAAAATAAAAGTTTAACCAGTTTAACTTGAGTTCAATGCTTTTCGACAGTAAAATTGAACAACAAAAACAATATCGGTTTATTAGCGTTATTACAACAAATTATTATAAAAACTCAATAATACATTAAATGCAGGCTTTCAGTTAACATTAGTACGGAAGATACTTTCAAACGTAAAACAACTAATAAAAGGAAACGGTTTAAAACAGCATTGAAGTTAATAAAAAGTGTTAGCAAATATTTTTGTTGTTTAATTAATAATAATAATAATAAATTTATAATAATGGAACGTTGGCGTGGAAAAGTGGCTGTAGTCACGGGTGCCAGTTCTGGCATTGGTTGGTCCGTAACCCAACACCTTTTACAAGCCGATATGGTAGTAATTGGTTTGGCACGCAAACTTAAACATATGGAAGACTTAAAAGCTGAATTGCCGCCGGGTCAACAGGAACGTTTCTTTCCAAGAGAATGCGACCTGACTTCTTTGCCGTCCCTGCGAACAGCCTTCCATTGGCTAGAGCAAAGATTCGCCCAGCGAATGCATGTATTGGTCAACAATGCTGGCATGATTGAATTTTCCCGTCTTCTAGATGCTGGCAATGATGAGGCCCTCAAACGCATGATCGATGTTAATCTAATGGGTTCTATATATTGTACCAAAGAAGCCTACAGATTAATGAAAAAGGCCATGGCCTTTGGTGAGGAATGTCATGTGATTAATGTTAACAGTTTATTGGGGCACATGGTGCCCAAACATATACCCGACTGTGGCTTCAATTTATATCCGGTTGCTAAACATGCCTTGAGGGCCACAAACGAAGTGTTGCGCCGTGAAATGTTCGAAGACAAGTTGTTGCGTTTATCGGTAAGTTTTTAAATTGCAATACGTATTCAACGTATTAAACTTGAATTTAATTTATGCCATAGATTTGTTAATGTTAAAACGAAATTACATCAGTTTTAGCTTTGAAATTCAATTTCAAAATCAATTGCTAAGTTTGCTTAATTTAAAACGTAAATTCTTTAACTGTTTGTTTAGATAAAAAGTGTTACTAATCAGAATGTTAGTGTTGTTCAGACTGGAGTTTTTTATTTAATTAATTATTTCTTTTTTTCTAAGAAAAATCTAGAGCTGGAATAAATACTTCCACCACATTCAATTTGTAGCGAAGAGTTATTTTAAAGATTTAAATTTAGACACGTTGAAAAGATGTGATCTCGGAAAACGACCAATATTTTCTAATCTTGTTAGTGTTAGAAACATAATTTTTATTAAAAGTTATTAGTTGGTCCATAACCGATCTCCTTGGCTTATAACATAACAACTTGAGCAAGAAAAATATATGCAGCAATATTTCTCATCTTTCGAAAATTTTAGTAACACGTTTCCTATAATGAGAAGTGACAGATTTCTTCAGCGCAATTAGAGTCGTCTGATGGTTTTGAATGATCTCTATAGTCAAGATATTGCAATACTTAATAGTTGTGAATTTGCAACAGAATATTTTATTAGTTAGAAAAATAATTCAAAAGCGTTCAAATTTGTATTTGAAGGACAATGAAAAAAATTTTTTCAAAACAAAAACAAATCAAATTTAAAAATTTTTATGTCTATAAGTAAATTGGAGACTTTGTAGCCAACTGGAAGTTATTTTATTCTATTAGTACGGAGTGTCATTTTCAAGTAACACAATTTTGTGTCGATTTCTTTTCTACAAAATAATGCAACATTTTTCGCACTGTTTAACAAAAAATTGCAATATTTTGCCCTTTTAAAATATAGAATTTATTAGAAAGGAGTCCAACATTCCTCACGAAAAATAATCTCTGTTTTAAACCTTTTCCAAAACTCCACTTTTTAAAAAATAAATGAAAAAATGTTACATGTTTTCTAGAAAAGAAAACGCCATCGCCTACTAAGACCCCAGTGGACTAGTTTTTTTTTTTTTTAATTAAGAAGTGGCAGCCCGTGCAACCTAACCTAATTTTGACAAGCCATGACCATAATATAACTAAGAATTGATAATTTTGCAATTGAGTATAAACTGACTTTTTGGAATGGTAATTTTATAAATGACTATTAAAGTAATACAATTTTTCGATTGTTAGAATTTTGCTTTCACTTAAAGTTTTACGATTAGTTGAAGGTATTTTTAACGTGGTAAGTTAAAGTAGAGGAAAATAGTTTATGTGTCAGGAATAATATTATTAATGATGTGTTCCATTTACTATATCTTTATTTTGTTTGAGGTGATATATTTAAATTTCAGCAGCATTAACGTTTAAGTACTCACTCATACACACAAACTCTACTAACAATTAATCGGCCTTGTAGTTTTAAAACGTATATACGTTTTAGACCCAATTATTTTTTTCAATGTGGCTTTTTATTACAATCTAACTTTAAATGCTGTTCTTTTTTAATTTTAGACTATTAGCCCAGGCTTAACTGAAACTGACTTTGGTGTAAAAAGTCCAAGACCGGAACATTTAAACAGATTGCCTGAATGCGAGGAGATACTAAAACCTGAAGACGTGGCCAAAGGAGTTACATTTATTTTGGGTACTCCACTGCATGTAACAATTGCTGAACTGCTGATGGTGCCAACGGCAGAAAAATATTAAAAGAAATACATTGAAATAAACATGGATCTTAATCATAAAATAATACATACAAATAGATAACAAATCAATTTACTAATAATATATCCAGCGAACGTAATATTTTATAGTTTAGTTTCGAAGTTGAAACTTTTTTTATTTGAATCAATTTATCGAGTTATTGATTGATTCGTGGCAAATAAAAGCATAATTTCCATAAAAAATTTCATTTAAAGCACTCTTCAAGTGGACATTATTTTCCTATTAATTTGGCAGCTGTTTGTATTTAAGATCATCAATTTTATAGAAATAAATATTAAATAATAAATAATCATAATCTGTATTAAAATATAATTTAAAAACTTTCGTCTACGAATTATTAGCGATCAGAACAATGCTAATTTTTATAGAAATGATTAATTTTTCTATTTTTAAACACACATTTAGCAAACAGATAGAAGTCAAAGCACCCTGACAGCGATAAGAACGTTATTGTCACATTTATTTATGCTGATTGTTCACATGCGTCTGCAGTTGTATTTACGTTTTAAGATCACATTTCTTTAATATTATTTACACAATGATAAGATATGAGTCTAAATTCGCAGTGAGAATTAAATAGACTGCTGATGTAAGTGGTTTGTAAGATGGGTGAGGTGTGAAGTGAAAGGTTTTCGTCATCGTGTAAAATAGAGATGAGATGGTGAATAAATTTTCACATCCAATCTAACGATAAATGCCTGATGAACAATCTTGCACAAGCTTGTTGTGTCTGGCCTATGGCAGTTAGTATGAATGAGTTCAAAGCAAAACAAATATCACTGTCTCTTCTGAATATTGAAAATAAAACAAAAAACAATTGCTTTGGCAGAAACCTCAATTTGATAAAAGCGCCAACAGTTCTGCACCACCGCAGGTTGCAAACGAATATATCTACTGATACTTTTTGGAAAATAATGCGGGCATATGTATATGTTTACATACTTTCATACGTATGTGGGTTATATATATGTATATATATATATATATATATATATATATATATATATATATATATATATATATTTCATTATTTAACCGACATCCAAAACAGCAGCCGGTCAGGGGGTACATTTTTCATTTTAAACTTCTTGTCCAACCGTCTTCCTTTCCACTGATTTCCAATGCAAAACTTATCAAACCTAAACGCTCCTTTCTTTTAATTATGTTACCTTTCAAAACTGCTCCATAATTGTTCTGGACAATGTTTTTGCAAACAAATTTTTTCCCACTTCATACTTTCATACCAGCTTCAGCAGATAAGGAAGTTATTTTTCTCATATTGCACAAACACATAAACATTCCACAAACACTTTTAATGAGTTTTAATTAACTTTAATTCCAAAATATTTCACTTATAGACGAAAAAAACATTTCACTGTAGTAAAAATATTTCCACTTGCATTTAATATTCAATTTATACTACTATTCTTCTTCTTTTCGAAATCATGCTTTGTTTGATTACACATGAAATTGTTGCCATTTGTTGTAGTTGATTATGGCAACACCATACGATGTCAGTTACACAGCCCACAATTACAGACACACAATTATATGAAATTCAGTTGATCTGGTGCATTTAAATTTTAAAACAGTGTCAAACAGTACGTGCCCTCAGTTTACACATGCAGGGTAATTTCTTACCAGTTTGTGTGCATGTATGAACAACAACAAATTCATTGAAATATATAATAAAAACAACTGCAGCTTATTTGGTTTACGCAGGCAAGTGCAGGCTTATTTCCAAAATGCCGTCGAGGGTAAAGGCGAAGAAAATAGGGTTAATTATAACATTTAAAGACAGGGAAAAAAGTGAGAAGATACATTTAAAGTGAAAAATTCTTTTTTATACATAAAAAATTACGCAACTTTAGGGAATTTCGCTTAATACTCGGTTGCAAATCTATTGTCGGTCAGTCTTTCTGTTTTTTCGTGAATTTTTTAAATGTATTGCTTACATAATTTTGTAATTAATAGATTTGTTTAAGTTTTGAGGTTATTTTATATTAGTATATATTTCCATATTTCGCTAGCCTTCGGTTAGCTTCTTCAGGAAATTATTTTATATTGTCAAAAATTTTCTTTTCAATATATATTCAAATATTCAAAATAATTTTTGACAATATAAAATAATTTCCTGAAGAAACTAACCGAAGGCTAGCGAAATATCGAAATATATACTAATATAAAATAACCTCAAAACTTACATAAATATATTAATTACTAAAAGAAAAAAGGTTAAAAAATTAGATACCACAATTATATAATTTTGTCTATACGAGTTTTACTGTATGAGTTGCCAACAATCTAACAAAAAGGAACATTACAGAGAAGCAAATTATGGGATTAGTTTCATAAGAAAATATATAACCATTTTTTGATGCAAATCGGTTCGAAATCATAATTTATAAAGCTTTTTTTTACATTTTATGCTATTTTTTTATATAAGTTGAAATAATAATGTTTTTAATATGATTCATTGCAGGCTATCCAGTAAAATAGATATAAAATCTTTAGAAGTGTAACTTTTACAATTAGTAGACAGAGAGATAAAATATTTCTCTCTCTCTCTCTCTTTTTACCAGCTGACCTAAAACTTTGTAAATTATGCTTTCCCAGTTTGAAATGGTTTAAGCAAACTTCCCCAGCGCGGAGGGTTGCTTATTGTTAATGGTGTAATTTCTGTCAAAACAGAAATAATAACAAATTACAAAAAAAGAAAACGTCAGCCACCACAGTGTTTAAAGGAAAACACCGTGTGCAGTGCCCATCTCTTAAAATAAACAACTTAAACGTAATATATTTAATCACATTATATGAAATTGTATTCTTTGATAAAATGTCTGAGTTGTACATATTTAGGGTTTGGGAAAAAGGAATTTTCATCCGACGAATTTGCGGAAAGAGATTTTCATGTATTATTAAATATTTAAAATACGTATATAAGCCCCATTTATTTGTATGACTGCGATATATGTACATATAAACTGGAAATTTACACGATACCGATACATCGACGATACTTCGGCTTTGCCAATAACGGCGATATTTGCCGCCGATATTTGAATTTATTCTAATCAAATTTTTTGCGCAAAGAACTCAACTAAAAAAACAATTTTTTGTCTTCGATCAGTACCCCGGGTTAACCACCCCATATACAGCGGATTCTGCCGGAACCAGAAAGGAGGGGATAGTGTTAAAAGAACAGATGAAGAGAGAGAGAGAATTTTGTTGAAACTATTTTTACTTTAACTTCGCCGGCAAATCAAGAACTATTGCGAAAGTATTACACAATATTGATTGAGATTTGCTCAAGTTACCATGCATGAATGACCGAAACTAATACACGCACAATTTATTTACTAACACATTTGCACAACGTCTGCTGATGGAATAACACATCAGCACTGACGACTGTATTATACAGCGTTTTATTTTGCAAATTTCTCAGTTCAGTTTTCATTTAACACAATCGTGTAGTGCAAAATAAAAGAAAATTTAATAATTTTTAAATTTAAACATTTAAAGGATTTGTGTAACAACATAACATGACGTTACCTGTAGGCCCATTTTGATTGTAATATTAATGAAATTAATAAAAATGTAATATTAATGAAATTAATATTATTTATTAATCGTAGATTAAACGAATACAAAATTTTTGTTTATTCGAATAATTTAGAAAATATTAGAAATCACATGGTTTTTCGCTGCAAGAATTGTTAAGTGGATAACTTGCAGCCATGCCTGATCATATAACTAATATAAGGTCAACATAATTTATTAAATTGAACTATCCACTTCAGCTTAGTCCGAAATTCTTAAAACTCAAATTATGTTGAAAAACTTTATAACTCAGTCAGCTGATTGTTATCAGTTTTGGTAATGTTTTCACAATTTAATTTTTATCACTTTTATTTCATGCTTTTTTTGTTTTAATATTATAATTGAGATCTCTAATTGCCAGTTATTTCCATATGCCTGAAGCCCCTAACGCCAATTCATTGAATTTTATGTGGATGTGTTAGAGCAAAAGCAAAAACAAAAATAAATTTTAATAGATCAAATGCTTAAATACAATAAAACGTATATTAAGATTTCAAGTTAGTGGTTGCTAATTCAGCAAAAGAAATGGATCGTTGGCGAGAAAAAGTGGCTGTTATAACGGGTGCCAGTTCGGGTATAGGCTGGGCAACAACAAATGAACTTCTAAAGGCGAATATGGTTGTCGTAGGACTCTCGCTAACTCTCAAAAGTGAAGAGGATATTACCAAAGAACTGAGTTATCAACAAGCCAAATCCTTCTACCAAAAGCAATGCGATTTGTCCTCACTAGAGGAAATAAAGTCAGCATTTATATGGATTTCGGAACAATTTAAAAGAATTCATGTCTTAATCAATAATGCTGGAATGTGTGAATTTTCTAGAATACTAGACGAGAACAATGAAGTATCTCTCAAGCGTATGTTGGATGTAAATCTTATGGCAGCTGTTTTTTGTACGAAGGAAGCGTATAAGTTAATGCAAATTTCTATGGCTGATGGGGAGGAGTGCCATATTATAAATATAAGCAGTCTTTTGGGTCACCATATTATGTCACATATTCCGGAATGTGGTTTCAATTTATATCCTGTAGCTAAACACGCTTTAAGAGCCACCAATGAGGTTCTGCATCGAGAACTGTCCAAAGATAAATTAATGCGCTTATCCGTAAGTCTCTGCAAATAGTTTTGCAATGAATTATTGTTTATTGAATTATTTAAGGAACTGTAAATATATTTATTACTTATATTGCAGTCCCTTAGTCCCGGTATTACATCCACAAAATTCGGCAGTTATATTGAAAAGCCTTCCCATTTAAAGAATTTGGATGACATTGCAAATCCACTGGAAGCGCATGATATATCCAGGGCTATTAAGTTTATTTTGGAGAGTCCTCTACATGTGACCATAGCGGAAATGTTGATTGTGCCAACATCAGAGATATATTAATTTTTTAATAATCATAAGTTTGATATATTCTTTAGTTTCTTAATAAGTCCCAGCTCACACACTTCAACTTTTGATACCCAAGTACAAGCAATTCCGTATCGCAAATCTGTGTCGGAATGATGTAGAGAAGAAGATACAAAAGTTAAGCAGCAGCTTAAGTTGGAGTATGTGAACCGGGACTAAGTTTTAGCTTACAGAGCCATCGTGAAACAATTATTTTCTCAACGATTATGTCGCGGTTGAAAATTTCATCAGCGTTTTTGACAACAAGTCCTAACAATTCTTTATTTTTAAGACAGTATTATCAGTTGTAATACTAGTTTGTTGTTGTTATTATATCAAATTTAAGCTCTATGCAAATAATTTAAATTTATCAAACTTTAAATAAAATTATTTAAACAGAATATAAGTCGATTTTATTGATAAAATTGTAATAGCGCTATGACAGTTTGCGCTATACAGTTGCGGTATATACAGATACCCATATATTCAAAATACCGATAACGCTGCCATTATTCGTTTCAGTTGCCAACCTCGAAGAAATTTGATACACAATTGGCTTCACGAAAAGGAGTACAAAAAGGGGCAAAATTGAATTGACTTACACAACGGCAGCCCTGATTGTCGCACAGGGCATACAACATATACAGGGTGTCTGGTAGCAGATTTATATTTTCAAAATTAAATAAGCATTATAAAATAGAATGGAAATGCGGGTTTTATTTTCTTTAGGAGTATGTCATCCAGATGTCTTCCGTCAAGTTGAACAAACTGCTCAATAGATTAGGGATTGTCATTATAAGCCCTCTCTTTAAGGTAGCCCCATAAAAAAAATCTATGGGAGTTAGATCGGTAAAACTGCATGCATGACTATGCTGAGGCAAATAGTACTGATATAAATGTTCAATATTCGCGAATACGAATATCCACAATTCGCCTGATTGGCGAATATCTAAAAACTCGATTAAAAATAATCGCACATCACCAGTACATAGTTGTTCACATAAGTCAGGTTAATATATATATATATATATATATATATATATATATATATCTATATATATATATATATATATATATATATATATATATATATATATACGTGTGTACATGCTCTGTAATCAACATGGAGCCAAGTGTTTCCATGTCAACACTTCATTTACTGTGACAACAGACGTGGCGCATTCCCGGTGGCATGTAAGCAAACAAGTCGATATATATTTTCTTCACATGGTCCCATAAGTATTATGACGTCACCGCCTTGTCAATGGTACTAGTGGATTCTCAGTGACTACCACACACCATGGATCTTATTTAAATTATATATTTAAAGCTTATAAACTGTTTATAAGACGAATGTTGTATAAAAAATATGTCTTATAAAAGGCAAATACTTTTTCTTTCTAAGAAGAAAGCATTATATGGGATACAACTGGGTAAGAGTATTGGCGACAAAGTCATATAGGAATTAGTGTAAACGATATTTCCTGCAGGGCAGGTTATGTAAATGTATATGGGTGTACTCAAGTGTGTATATCAAAAATTAAACTCAAAGCTTTTTTTCCATTATAAATAAACAAACAAGAAATTTTAGTAAAATTTTGAGGCAAAAAAAAACATCATCTATTAAAATTCATGACTGCCGTAAGAGAATTAAACCTCTTATCAGACAACTATTGGAAAAATCAATATGTTATTGTGATTATGTCGCACACTAAGGCTGGATATCCTATTGTACGGGCCCTGCTAGATCTAGGCATGTATGTGGTGGCCGTTTCACCCCAGTTGAAGAAAAATGAAATGTTGCGCCATCATTTGAATAAACATCAGAGTAAACACTACTTTACCAAACAAGTGGACCTGAATTCAATAACTTCTATTAATATGCTTATATCTGAATTGAAAACTGAAGTGCAACAAGTGAAACTACTTTTATGTCTAGTACCGCAGATTAATGATGAAGAGAAATGTCACATTTACGAAAAATATAATACTGCTCTTTTGCAGACTATACTGGAGGTAAATGAGTTAGGAGTGGGTGCTGTATGTGCCGTCGCCTCTCGTCATATAATATTCAAAGATTATAGCCACATGTGGCTTATAAGATTTCATCACGACCAACCTGATTTAGTACATGATTATTTCGAGTATTTAATGGGTCTGGGTTGCACGGCGCCTAAGCTTTTGAACGTAAATTTGCTAAGGAAAAAGGAACCAAGTACATCTAATTGATAATCAAGATATATAGTATGTATGTACATACATATTTTTGTATCTAATGCTTGTTATCTTATTGTACTACCCTAAAATCCAATTTCATATTTTCAATAGTTTTGATATAGGAGGATTAGTGTCGGTTCGCACTATGAAACTTGCTGTTGCAAAAGTTTGATAGTGTGAACCGCATAGTAATTTCTTAACTGAATTTAGTTCAATATAAACTTTTTTTCTAATCAAAATAGTCTAAATTATAGCTAAAATAATATATTTAATATCTGGGTCCAATAAAAATTAAGGAATTTTTACAGATATATTTCTAAAAATCGCTTCCAAATTTATATACATGTACATGGATATGTACATAATACGTTTACTAAGTACGTGTACTTTATATTAGCTGTTATTAAGGAAAATTTTATTGAGTAAACAATTTATACTTTCGAATTAAATTTAATCTAAGTGAAAATATACCAGTTTCAAAACTGGTTACGTCTAAGACTTTTGTTGAAAAATATCGCAGTATAATAACAAAAATTTGTTATTCATGATTTTAATCAAAATTTCTCAGTAATACCTTCAACAGTTTTATGGCAATCCCGATAACATCATTAGTAAATCATTTCGCCTTGCGACTAGCTGCTGTGAATTTGCCATGCGTACTTTCTTTCTGCTTTTTAAACGTCTGGCAGCATCAAAATCTCTCATGTCGCATTTTGCTTGTTCTTACATTAAATGGCGTTTTTATCAACGCTAAATAAAAAGTTAGTAATTTTCATAAATAGCTGAAAAAGCCACTAAAATAAAATTAAAGTGTGTAGACAACTTGGAAAATGAGCGGTTTTCATCCTAAAGATTTGATTAAAGAAGTCAAAATAAGACCAGGTATTTACAACAGAGATGAACTGGTACATCCAAAACGGGAACACAAACATCAGTTATGGATGGAAGTGGCGGAACGTTTAACTCCGGCCGAAGACTGGGAAACCTATACAGATGTAGAAAAAGAAGCCAGAAGTAAGTGTGATAATTTTATAAATAGCTTTCAATAAACATTGTTATTGCAGTGGATGAAATATCAACCAAATGGAAACATTTGAAGGATCATTTTTATCGTGAGATAAAGTTGCAAGAAGCTGGCGAAGCTCATAAAAAGCGAAAATACATATATTTCGATGATCTGGAATTTATGCGACCGTTTGTAGGATTTAAATTGCTGTCTATAAACAAACACAATAAATCTGTCGAGTCTTTAGATAACCAAGAATACATGGACAATGATACCGACATTGATATGGATGCATTTCTTAAGTCTACTGAAGAAGTTGAGGAGGATGGTGAGTACAAAATGGATCCAGAAGACAATCCCGCTGATGTTAAGCCCAAATTGAAACGCACGGCAGATCCACCACCCAAGGGGAACTTAAATCAAAATGTACCTATTAATAAAAATTTTAAATCGAGCATCGCTACAAATCCTCATTTTAAAGTACGTGATGGTGACATATCTTTCAGCCTTTCTTTAGTTCCCACTCTTAGAAAGTTGGGCGATAGTCTCAAGTTAAGGGCAAAAATTGATATACTCAGAGTTCTGCAAAAATGTGTGGATGAAGCTGAACTGCAAAACTCCAACAGTCGATTTAATGTATCAACTCACACGAAAACCAATACAACGCAATCTGCGGATGTTGAACTTGATATGGCAGAGGATCATTTAGAAGAGTATGAAGAAAGTATTATTGTTAAACATGAACTCCATGACGATCCTTTAAATAGTACTGGTGGCAACAAGAAAACCTGGTGGACTTAGCCTTTGGAATATGAAGAAAGTATTTAAGATATTTGATATAAGTAAATTTTTTATTTTTTAAAGCCCGAAGATGAAAAATACCAAATAAGAAGTAAAATTCGATATGAAACAAGTTAATCGTTCTCTGTAGCTTGAATTGAATACTGGTAGAATCCAGTAGTTAATACTTTACCAAGAAATCAAAATAAATTAGTATATATATATATATATATATATATATATATATATATATGTATGTAAAAGAAAGAGTTATTAATTGAGAGAATGCGTAATGACTACAAAGAAGAAATTAAATGATAAGTGATTTCAGTAAAAAGAACATGATTTGTTCGACATTGTCGGATATTATAAATATATATGTGCGTACATATATGTAAGTATGAAGATTCTGGACAAATTGGTAATACTGGAGAACAAATAATCTGTTAAGACTACAGCATGGAGATATACTTTATATATAGAAGTCTATTGTAATATTTTAGATGTAAAAAAATCTATTTTGGATATGGCAAAGCGCAAAATTTTATATTTAAGACCCAAAATATTAAATTTTTTGTTGTTACGTATTAAGCACGTCTATATGCCTGCATTTCATTGGATATTACACCAAATTGGACTTTAATGTGTTATAAATTTAGCTTATGATGCAGGCATATATTCGTCTTAACCTGTAACAAACAATACTATTGTATTAACAATACATATGAGATAAATAACATTAAATTCTAAATTATTAAATTCTAAATTATTACTTATAAAAATGAAAAATACGTATATTATAATAAATGTTTATTTACTTTAGAATTCTAAAGTATTCTATTTAGATTTGAAATACTTGACATTATTATATTTCAGGCTTATATACATTTCCAATATAAGTATTTATTTGTTCATAAACCTCCTTATACAGATATATTATTATAGATGTATGTATAACCCGAAAATAATTCAAAGAAAATATCATACTTTGTACATTAACTAATTCATTACTTGAATAACTCTCATATATAGCTATTCCACTCTGATTTCGAAGATCTCATTTGCTATATTAGCTTTCATCGGATAAAAACTCAGCATTGTCGTCATGATCACGTTCAACTTCAGCCAAATGTTTCTGTAAAATCTTAAGGATATCAATTTTTGCACTTAGTTTGTTTGATCCAATCAATTCACGTAAATTCGGCACCAGCGACAGACAAAATGATATATCGCTTTCACGTATTTTAAATATTGGATTTTCAGGATCACCTACTTTTTTTAATACATCAAAATTATTAATAACTGCTTCCTTGCGGGAAGGCTTGGCTTTATGTTTCAAGGCAGGTTTTCTTTTAATTCCTACATTTTCGTCAATACTTGAGTTGCCTTCCTGTTTAATAGATTTATTATTAGGCTTGAGAAAATCATCCATATCAATGTCTGTATCGGTCCTATATTCTTTGCTTCTATTGAATGATTTAGAGGTTCTGTGCGGTCGTTTGTTACGCGGAGGTTTCTTGTAGCCGATATAAGGGCGCACAAATTCCATATCATCATAATATACATATTTCCGTTTTTTGGGACTTTCGTCAGATTCTGCATTCTTTACATCTCGATAGAAATGATCTCTTAGATTTTTCCATTTGTTTGATACTTCGAATACTAATAATATATGAACGCTATTATACCAGAACAATTTTTTGTTTATTTGTTATATTTAAATTGTTTACCTCTGGTTTCTTTTTCTTCTTGTGTATAGTTTTCCCATTCCTCTGGTGATGTCACACTTTCAGCAACTTCCATCCATAATTGTTGCCTATGTTCTCTACGTGGAGCTATTAACGCCTCCTTGTTGTATATACCTGGTCTTTTCTTAACTTCTTTAATTACATCAGTTGCGAGAAACCCGCTTTTTTTCAAAGACATTTTTTAACTGTAGTACCACACTTTATATTTATTAAACTTGTTTTTTCAGTCAATTTCCAAATATATCACCGAGTTGTTAAAATTTTGCAACGATTAGACGATTTTAGTCTATTACAATGTAGCCACCATGGTGAAATATATATTTATTTCACCATGGTAGTCACTGTCAATATATGGGGTACCTTTACACGACACTGTTTACTCAACTTTGCAGCTGCCAAATTTTGAACTTATTATTAAAACTTAATTAACTTATGTTATGAGTTTCAAAAGAGGGAGAGCCACCATGTTCCAAAAGCTTCTTAAGCTGGACGGTATCGCATTGATAAAAATTTAAATGTTAATTCCAGCAGATCTGTGGTATATAAGAGCTATTGAATACACAAGGACATATATAAATCCTGGTCTGTTGAGGTTATGATAGAATGTAGTTCGTATATGTTTTGCAAGGCGAATCAATATATTAATTAGCTTTTATTGTTGCTATCGTGGGGGGAGATGCTGCAGACACGCGCAATTGAGAACAATATCCACAACAGAAACAAAAATATTGTATAATAATCTCCGATATTATGAATGACGACGTCGACATCACATCAACACGACAGCAAAAAATGTTCACTTGTCTAGCCCTTGTCGACAGAATTTGACTTCTGGTAATATGTTCTATTAGTATTATACGACTTCGTGAATAGCAAAAGGCTGTTAATAATAGTTAATTATTGTCGACAATTAAATAACAAGTGACAATTTTTTGCTGTCGTGTCGTCATTTATAATATGGGCGAATATTATATAATATTATTAATTACAAAAACAGAGTTCGCTCTAAAACATTTTTTATTAATTTTCAAGATGTACATATATAATAATTCAACTAATTTGGTTGTAAGAGTAGTAAATGAAATATTTTGATTCGTCGGAAGCATACTCCAGCAAATAATTTTTTTAGTGTTGATCTTATTTCTATTGAATTATTAGAGGTACTGTAATGAATTCCACTACATGAAAACTAAACGAGCAAACAATGATACGAACATTAATTATTTTAGTTTTTCAAAGAAAAAATAAACTATCCTAATTTTTTTCTTATATATTTAAAATTTTCAATTTGCCTCTTAGGTTAGGTCCACCAAGTTTTGGTATTGCCTGTATTACCATTTAGAGGGTCATCACGTGCTTCGCTTTTCACAATAATACCTTCATCATACTCCTCCAAATGGTCTTCGGTCATATCTTCTTCAATGTCAGGATTTTGATTGACGTTGGCGGCGTTATGGTTATTAGATTTAGAGATTAAGCTCCGGCGTTCAATATGATCTACATATCTATGTAGAACTTTGAGAATTTCAATTTTCGCTCTAATTTTGCGTCCATCGCCCAATTTGCGTAGAGTGGGCACTAACGAAAGACAAAAAGATATATCACCGTCGCGTATTTTAAAACTAGGATTTGACGGAGCGCATCCTGTTTTCTTTGTCCCTTCTAAATTCTTATCAATAGTTTCTTTTTGTGCACGGGTGACAATAGGACTACTAGTCGAGGGTTTATTTTGTAGTGCCTTTTGAGTAGGTTTAATTAGACGTTTGGATTTAGGACGTCCCTCAGTAATTTCGGTATTATTCTTATTTGTAGACTCATCGCCATCATCGCTGGTCTTAAAGAAAGACTCCATATCGATATCTGTATCATTTCCCGCCAAATCATCCGTATCATCCAAAGAGTCAATGGAGTTATTATGCCTTTTATTTACAGATGGTAATCTAACGCCTACAAATGGACGCATAAATTCCATTTCATTAAAATATACATATTTTCTTTTCTTATGACTTTGGCCGGCTTCCTCCAACTTGACATCGCGATAGAAATTATTTCTAACATGTTTCCACTTGGCTGCAATTTCATCAACTGCGAACAAAGTACACATATTCATATTATTACAAATTATTTTTTTATAAATAAAACATAATCACTTCTTGCATCTTTTTCAACATCTGTGTAGACATCCCAATCATCGGCTGGTGTCAAGCGTTCTGCTATTTCTAGCCACAACTGATGCTTGTGTTCTCGGCGAGGCGGTACCAATGCTTCACTATTATAAATACCTGGCCTAATTTTTATTTCTCGAATTAAATCTCTTGGATTGACCCCACTCATTTTTAACTAGTTTGGTTTACATATATTTTACGCCTCACTTTTTAATTTATTTATTGAATTACTTTCTTATCCTATTTAAATCAAATAAAATTTGCCACAAAAAGTTACATTTATTTAGCAGCGAACGTAAACAAAAAGTAATATATGATAAAATAGAGCTGCCAGACCCCAATAATAATAAGATTTTGTTCGTGACAGGCATGGTAAGTGTAGCAATAGGTCAGCTGACTTATTTTACAACATAAATTTTATTTAAAAAATTGGTCGTTTCTGTAACAGAAGTGAGGATTCGTGCAGCATAATCCATAGAAAAAATTGTTGATGATTATAAAGGTCAAATAAAATTGAATGATGACGATTTTTGTGATTTAGAAAACTATCTTAACAGTTACAGAAACAAGGTAACTGCTTTTAATCGCATATATGCACTGTTGATAAAATTTCATATACAAATATACTTATTTAGCGCTCTAAAGCTAGTATTCTCGTTTGAAAAAAAAAATTCTATAATAGATTTGCTAATATTATATACATATATTTTAATATAAACTTTACCTTGCAATTGCTATTTTCCATATGATTGTATAGCACACTTTGTATTATATTATATTCCATATTCTTTCTAGCAGGGTACTTATATACTCTTTATACCCCTTAATTTGAAAGATATATCATCCAACTATACGTAAGTCTGGCAATATTAATAGTGGCGTGTGTTGCAGTAATGCCAAGTTTGGATGAGATAGCTGTTAAAATTTTTTTCCACAGCTTTTTTGCACATAAGAGAAATTTTACATTATGATATATTTTATTAATTTTCATAATTAATTTTTAGATATAAGCAATGTGCATACACATCTTTTCTTTACTTCACTTTATTTACTATGTAAACTATATATTACCCACAGATACACTACCACTTTTATATTTTAAACATGCATATTAGCAACGAACGGCAAAACAAAGCAAAATGAGCGACCGGCGCATCAACTGATATTAATTTTAACTTTTCGCTATATTTTCATTTGTTTTCTGTTGAATTCTTGAAACAGAAATTATATATTCACACTAAGAACAACTTTAATAACACCTTATGAAATTTATTTCAATATAATAAATTAATTTTCTTAAGCACTGAACAAGAGAACCGAACCGTCAGAACATCGCGCGAAAACTAAAATGGTGTGGTAGAATATCTAAGAAACCAAATGGAAAAAGAGCTTTTTGTGTGCATGCGTGTGTGTGTGTATAAAGAAAGAAAGAGTAACAATGCGTAA